>RSEF01000007.1:35770722-35825330 GCA_003993805.1 Himantopus leucocephalus | reverse complement strand
ACAAGTCTTACGAGGAGCGGCTGAGGGAACTGGGGTTGTTCAGTCTGGAGGAAAGGAGGCTGAGGGGAGACCTTACTGCTCTTTATAGCTACCTGAAAGGAGGCTGTAGAAAGGTGGTGGTCGGTCTCTTCTCCCAAGTACCAAGTGATAGAACAAGAGGAAACAGCCTCAAGTTGCACCAGGGGAGGTTTAGATTGGATATTACAAAAAATTTCCACCCTGAAAGGGGTTGCCAAGCATCGGAACAGGCTGCCCAGGGAAGTGGTGGAATCACCATCCCTGGAGGTATTTAAAAGATGGGTAGATGTGGTGCTGAGGAACATGGTTTAACAGCGGACTTGGCAGTGTTACGTTTACGGTTGGACTTGATGATCTTAAAGGTTTTTTCCAACATAAATGATTCTATGATTCTATCACAAATACATACATAATTCAGCAGTTTACTTGGTTTTGACCAGGGTCCCAAGCCTGGCGCATTACTCAAATCCTGGTTTAGGCCAAAACAATTACAGATTTCCAAGCAAGCTTCCAGTTGCTGGGGGGCTGGTGGGAAGGGAAGGGCGACAAAAAGCTGTTCTGAAAAAAATTGACTTCTAGTGCCAATGGACATCGCTTGTCTCTGAACAGTGGTTAAGAGGAGCTAAACAGAGGTGCTGATCAATACTGCACGCACACAGTATATACAAACACTTTTTCATATATTGTTTAGTTAGAAAATTGTTGCTGGGTATCATTTCTGATTCACAAAGGACTTCTGTTTAGCAGACCTTCAGGTCAGCGAGTGGTAAGTTTGCAAGATTTCAGCATCGTTGCATCTAACAGCTGTTATAACAAACCCAGAGCAATCTTGGAACTCAGTCTTTTTATCCACTTATTTCACAAGTTTAACTGTAAGTTTTACTCTTTAATTGTAAAAATCTTCCTGCCAACTATGAAGCATTCCAGCTTAACACAGTCCATATCTTGAGCAATGCAACTTTATCTTACTTTGACATAGACATGCATTATATGGTGTCAATACCACGTATATTACCAGTTACTATTATCCATGGTGATCGGTAGTTTTAAGTTTGCTACCAAAAGGACAAAGTGAGAAAATTTTGTGCAGACATTCATTTTAGGTGTTACGTTTCACTGACTTAAAAAATAAATAATTGTGGATTTGCACAAATACTGGTTACTCCCCTCTGTGCTTACAGTTTTTTTCTGGAAAACAATAAGTCATTGCTCCTTTGGCAAAGGTACAAAATGAGGTGACCAAGAACTACACAGTTGTTTTGGAAATGTACTGTGTATTTGCCTTACCTGAGAGAGGACAGAGAAGCAAGGCGAGCCTTTAGATACAAAACATACCACAAACACTTTCAACAGAAGTCAACAGCACTATTCCTTCAGCATAGTAAATTATACTGGAAATGAAATGAGAAATTACGTTTTCCAAATTCTATACATTGAGAAGTGATATACAGTATGAAATATTGCTTCTCAGGTAAAGCAGCAGCTCTCGCATCCAACTCTATACTATGACAGTCACCAATGAAATATAATTGCTGGCAAGAGAGAAGTAAAAAATGAAGCAGTGGATTAAGCATGAAACTGTCAGTAGGCAGGCAGGCAGGGAACCAAAGGGAAGCAGTCTTATCACATGGATTAGCTTGTTTCTCTCTGCTAACTTACAGCAATTAATACTATATACATTGACAACTTGAAATATAAAATAAAGAGAAGGCAAATCATTTCAGTAGGCTACTGACTTTAATTGGAGCAAGGCATGTAATATCAATACCAGGCTCACACACTGTAATTCAAGTAAACATTAAGTTCCTCATATTCATTATGCTTTTGATACCTTTTTTATTCATAACTTCTGTTTCTGAATAAGGTTATTTTACATTATCACCCCATGAATTCCCAGCACACACTTAGTTCTTTTTCCTAGGGAGTGTCTTTGTGTTTTCTTGTTTTCAAGACATCAACAGCTTAGAAATTCTTGTAGATACTTATGGCTGAAGGCAGATGTTGTTGCTGTGACCCAGTGCATAGCTTAGACTCACGCCACCATGAAGCTGCAGCCTGGTATGGAGAGGGGGGTGTTGCAAGACAGCAGCAGAGCATCCAGGCCAGCCTTTGCCCTCTCCGCCCACGCAGGGCTGCAATTTCCCCTTGCAGCACGCAGTTTCAAGAGGCTGATTGGATAATTCCAGAACTGGTTTAAAATGATAAAAGCAAATTTTATGTCTGTGTGTACAGCTCTCCTCCACCAACCAACTCAGTGAATCTTGTACCTCTAGATTCTGATCGCCTTAACTGCATTGTTGAGGATTTCCCATGCTGTACACCACATGTCCTCAGCTACAAAATGCTCTAACAGTATATGGAAAAGCACTTTTCGCATACAGAAGCGCTTTCTTTTTTCCTTTTGTTGTTTCTACATGTTCTGCTTTCAGAGCTAGCTCTCCAGCTTCTGCTTGAACTTTGCTTTGACTTGATTCACCTTGTAGCTGAAAAATAAGACTAAATGTCGTGGTTTAGGCTATCCCTACATTTGCAGCTGAGTATGGCCCTAGATCCCAGCCTTTGTGAGTCTTTGGAGCCTCAGGCTGGAGCTGACATTGCTCAGACCAAACCTATGGATTCTGAACTCACGGAGATTAAAAATCCTGTTCTAAATGCAANTCGGAGATTAAAAATCCTGTTCTTAAATGCAATTTTTAGATCCCATCTCTGAAAGCTAAACGCCAGCTGAAAACCTGGCCAAGATATGAAGACTAGATAGCACTGTCCATCTCAGGTCACTTCTCTCAGCACCTCAGACTGTCCTGTACAATTAGCAAGTCAGCTAATCTGCACATTGTAGGTGGTCTCTGTACAGTTTGGGATAGGCCTGACCAGAAAGCAGTGGTTTGCAATTAATTTTTTTAATTCAGAAATATTTTTAGCCCATCTTTTACCTGAAAGTTTACATATTAAACCCAATTAAAAATGCTCATTGTCCTTTAAAAATGAAACTCAGTATCAGTCACTCTCCTCCTTTTATCTCTTCGGTGCAGTGGTACTGCTAGAGAGAGAAGTAATTAATGAAGAGAATCAAAAAGTTTCCAAAGTGTTTCCTCTTCACAATATGATCATGATTATATTAATGTAGTGTTTTTATTAAATGAAAATTAAGCCAACCTAGGCCTGTAAATGTTACTTCACTGGCAAAGAAACCCTTATTAGCATTCCCTAGCTGCTGCTTCAATTCTTTCAGAGAAGTTTTATTGCTGCAATATATATTCTCTGCCTGCTACTAGATTTCTGTCTTGTTTATGGAATTTAAATGGTGTATTAGACTAAATTCTTTACTCTGCCTCTTTCCAGAAACAGATATCCTAGACAGACGAGTTGATGAAAAGAAAACCAAATAGAAATAAAAACCCTAGCACTTTAGAATTAGAATTCAGTAAAGAGCCACGTTCATATCAGATATCAAATTCTCTGCTGACCTCTGCTGAAGCTGTTGTAGGAGCAGGAGCAAGGAAAACATGGTCAGGCAGCCGCAAGAGACGTGTGCTACCCTGAGTCCCAAACTCAGAACCTTTATGCTGTGAGGATGAAGCACCAGACCTGGAGCTCTGCAAACTTCAGATCACCTTCAACCCTCCCCAGCTCTCCTGAAGGATGATCCCCAAGTCCCAGTTACATCCAGAGCTAGAGGGGGTGGTGTGCCCCAGCCACCACCCCCAGCAACTAGTCCCTGGCACTGAGGGAAAGACACATGGTGGCAACTACTGTCTGCAGCGAGGACGAGGCACCAGCAAGTTGGCTGAACTTGCTGCCTTGGTAGCTGGAGGCAGGGGGAGGGTGATGGCTTTTCCAGTGCCTGCTTGTTATCTGCAGTAATGAACAGGGTTCCTGCTGAACTCATCATCTGGAGGGTAGAAAATCCCTGCCCTTCACATCACTTTGTCATGGGGAGGCAATAAGGACTCTGAAGAGCTGATGCTGTGATATTGGCCTCATTCTCAGAAAGGCAAAATCCAATTTTGCTTCCATAGCTTTGTAGCCTTGAGTCCACACAGCCCTTTAAACTCGCTGGTGCAAACTCTACCTTTTCCTCCCAGCTTATCTCCCTGGTTTCAGCAGCAGCAACCAAGCCCTTTCAGCAGCCTTGCGCCTGGCAGCAGGGAACATTCACCTTCCACCTTCTTCATAGTTTTAAGACTCCTTCAACAGGTGTGATACAGCAACAAGACACAGCACAAACATATCAGGTCTTAAAGCTAACCTGGAACAAGTTCAAACCCCTCCGAACAGTAGGATCACTAACTACCTATCCTTAGTGTCCTCCAAAGGCAGTGTAATCTTTCACAGACTCCAAGGCCATACATGAAACAGGAGGAATAATATTTACAAGACGAAGAAAAATCAGCTCTGGCACATACAGTAAGACTATGTCTATATGAATAAAAATCAGCACTGTAATAAGCATGTTAACCCCATATCAACCTCCAAAACTGACAATATCCAATAGGCGAGCATCCCTTCCTCCTCCTTCCCTCGTCTGTTGACTCCCAGTGCAGGGGCTGGCACACCCCCAGTGAGCCTCTCCCGTTCCAGGCCAGCTCTCATACCCCATGCCCTAATGAAGCTGTGATCTCAAATGGTTTCAATGTATGGAGTAGTTAAAAGGCAGGACCGACCTCTGCTGCTGCTCTTTCCAATCAAGAAGTCCTTCTAATGAAAAAGGGTCCTCAGCTCAGACCCAGCAGTGCATGGACTCAATGAGTAAAATCCATGTCAAGGGGATTCAGTCCATCTAGTCTGAAATGTTGTTCCCCTCTTAGACAGTTTAGTCCCATTAAGCAAACAATTCTGAAATGCATGTAGTGACTCCTAGGGTGCCACAGGAAGAAATTAGGTAGATACTTTTATCAAATGGAGTCTTCTCCCACATCCTACGTTTCAGGAGGGATGGGGGCAGGGAGTGCCTGCCTTTCCGCAGGGTTTCTCTCCATCTGGTACACAGTTTATGTAAATAAAGTCACGCTGTGGCCTTCCCCTTGTTCAAATGGGAGCAGACAGCTTCTTTCCCCGCAGCGTTTTGGGCCCCAGGGCTTACGTTTAAAGCCAAAATAACTCTACTGAGTTCAGTGGAGTTAACACTAACATTAAAATGGAGGAGTCAGAATCTTTGAATCCTTAGCACTCCAGCCTTGCTGGCTTATTTTATTTATTCAGCTCGTCTTTCCAGAAAACATCCAATTTAGATAATAGCTAGTGGGAGAAGCAATCCCCTTTAGGGATCAGCAGTGGTTGTTATATGATTTCTTAACAACTATTTTCTCAGCAGCAAACAAGTCTGCTACTGAAATAGTACTTTTGTAGCATGTGAGAGTACAGCTTCCAGAACTACTTAGGTCTATTAGAGCTGAGAAAAAAACCAAAGGATCCATAAAGCAAGATTAAATCATTCATAACAAATACATAGTTCATTTGGCCTCTTTTTCTCTTGGTTAGACTGTGCTTTTGACCACAAAAGGCCGGGAGACATAGTGCACCGACCTACCCTCAGTCAAAAAGAGGGGCTGAGGAAAGCTTTTCATGTAATAATTTACTGCTGGTTAGGTTGGACTGCTTGGCGTGATGAGGCTGTAGTGTTGTTTGGAGGTAACATGGCTGCTGGCACACAGGTCCTAGCAATCTTTATACATCTGCCTACCAACGGCACTGCCTTGCGTGACACTACTCAGTGTCTGGATGCCAACATACATTTTTACAATTAGAACAATTTTACAATTTCTTCTTTCTCTGAGGTTTGTTTGGACTACTATTTTCATGAAAAATTTCAATTACCATGGCATCACTACATTCCTCAAAAACAGCTTGAAAAGAAACATAGATTTAAAAGTTAAAACCAAAAGAAATATTTTTATGTTATTTTCCAAGACTTAAATTTAAATGTAGAGGGCATATCTGGGTCCTTATATGACATCTGAATATGTAAATAAACATCCTCAAATTTCAACTAAATATATTTTGCAATTCAAATAGTGAGGAAACAAGCCCAAACATTCTAGGGGCACTGGAAAGGGTTAATAAAATCATTCAATGCAATTAAATCTGATTGGATTCTTCAGCCTGGTGATATTACATGTATACCTATGGGTAAAGTCAGAGTGGGATCTTCTTGCTTTTCATCACTTAGTGGTGACAAAGTGCCCTGCCTATAGCACTGCTGTGGTGGCAGTTGTACGGGGTGATAGAGGGTTATATATCTCCACACACGCAGTTAATGATTCAGTAGGTGGTTCTCTGTTAACGGTTCCACTGATGATACACAAAAAGCTGAGCAAATTTAACCAGTCGTCTTTAATTATATGGATTTTCCAATAAAAATCAGAAAAAGGAATCAAACTAAACATCTCTGAATAACATTTATTAGGAACTCTGGCATTTCTCATTAGCTACTTTGTCATTGATACACTTCTCTTTATTTTGGTGGGCCTAAATTGAAGCTTACTTTTTGACAGCAGGAAGGAAAGCTTAGAAATGTGCAAGGAACACATCCATAGACCACGCTATCCAGCCATACGAGGTCAGTTTTGAGGGTCTGCCTGGATCTGCTCCTCGTACAGATCCAATACTTTTCCAGAACTTCATCTGAAGACCAGCTCTGGCTGTTGCCCACATTTCAGGCCACATTAGGAACATGTCAGACAAAAAAATAATGCTTCCTGGTTTTGACTCCCCATTTTAACAAGAACCTTCAGTTTGGAGGCTGCCAAGTGCAGATAATAAACTTATTTCCCACGTTTATTAGTTCTGTTTGTTGTATACAATATTGATACCCTTCCTTTTTTAGGATTCTGTTTTAAATCACTGTCAAATACTTCTTAAGAGTCTTCATTGTATTTTATATTCTGATTGCACAAACAAAACAATTTCCTACTGACAGCTAATAAAATATCAACCAGCCTTCACTGCTCGTACTGGTACTGCATATCACGATACTTGATGCAGTTGCACAGGACAGCAGGCAATGACATGCTGTAACTGACAGCAAGGGGAGTGCGATCCTCTGCTTATCACAGTCATCCCTACACTGATGAACACAAAAAGGATCTTTTGCAGATTACTCTCAGTCCTCCATAGCTGTTCAGCTCTCCCAGATCTTTCAGAGCAAAGGAAGTTTACCCTTTACAGGCTATTTATTCACTTTCTTGACATAAACTTATACTATCATCCCTTATTCTTAATAGTGGAGTAGCCCATACAGACTAGGACACATCATGCTAGACAGTCTAACAAATTTTAATATAGAGACGGCTGTTCTCCAAAAGAGCTTATAGTTCAGAAGAAGGACGTTATTTTCAAAAGCAAATAAATCTAACATTTTTTCAGAAAAGATGTTATAGTCACTGGATGGGTTTTTCTCTTGTCTTTTTCTTTTTTTTCTTTTTTTTTTTAAGATTTGCCATTTATGAACTGCGCTCTATGTACATAATCCCAGCTCTCTGAAGGTCTGTGGAGGAGACTGAGGCAGCTATACCTGCATTGCTGTAACTTAGCTCCCGCAGATTTTCCTGATGCACACTGCTGAATAGCGGCTGTAGCTCCTGAATCAATTGATTGTATCTCCCACCCTACAGCAGGCTTCATACAGCTGACAGTTTGAACGAGACTTACTCAAGTGTCGAACAGGCTAAGGTAAAAATGGGTATATACCAGTGGTTTAGACGTTAGTCTGGGGTATCGGATCTCTCAAGCTTCATATGATTTTACTTTACCTATTTGTAAAATTGAAATAATAGCACTTTCCTGTTTTATTCAAATGCTACTGAGATGTTGCAGAGATAGGAGACAATCAACTACTCTTGTAATAGGGAGGGTGCATAATTATCTTGGCCAAGTATAAGGTATTTTGCTCCCAGGATATTTATGCCTACATGAGCACAAACTACAAACTGGAAGAAATGCTCTGAGTTAGCAAAATGTTAATTAGATCGCAGAAGGGAAATCATAGGGGTAAAAAACAACACCAATGTAACCACCCTACTCCTGTAATTAACTCTTTTCTTCAGAAGGCAGGAAAGCATGAGTAGTACTTAGCAGTTACCCAGAATTACAGCTCACATGCACTAACTTTCAAAAAGCTCTAAAAAGAAAACAATAACTATGGGAAAAAAAGAAAAATTCTGACAATAAGGAATTGATTTCATCTGGAGAACTAGTCAGCAAAGTAAAAATGAAATGGATAAATTAAAAGATGCTCATAAAAACTACAAGAGAAATTCAAAGCATACACAGCAGAGCGGCCATTCAGGACCTAGATAAGCTGGAGGAATATGCCAACAGGAACCTTACAAAATTCAATGAAGACAAATGCAAGTAATCCCCAGAAACAATACANAAGACAAATGCAATTAATCCCCAGAAACAATACAGGCTGGGGACCAGCACTGCAGAAAAGGACCTGGGGGTCTTGGTCAACAGTTGGATCAAGCCCTGAGCAGACTGGTCTGACCCCAGACCTGACCCCTTTTTGAGCAGGAGATCTCCTGAGGCCCCTTGCAACCTGACTCCCTCTGAATTACTCCTATGAAACACTCAAACAAAGAAAATCTAGCCAGCAACTAGTTTTCTATTTATACAGTCTCCTTGGCTTTGCACGATACCATCGTAAATTCTGGAAGATACTGTCTTGGGGAATGTTTCAGAGCCCACTGATAATTCAAGCCATCACATTGACTATATGTGCAATACATGCAGGGTGCCTTACACCTTCAAGTACACATTAACTTATGCCTATCACACCCATATCGGTAACATGAGAGTAACGATGATTTTACACAGATCTTTGGACTCACAGGGATACTGTTAACAATATTATCAAAATCCTTGGCACTAACACAGCCAACCTTACCCACATCTTACCTTGCCTCCTAGTAGCAAAATCTCCTAGGCAGACTTGCATTAGTCCTTGTGCCTTCTTTGAAAAGCTTTAAAATGAACTATAAGAAATTTGTGCAGATTTTGAAGTTTTCAAATTACTGCAACAGAAACAGCACAGAGCTGTTTTTGAGCAATGGCAAACACAGTAGGGTCGTATTTATTCTCAGGGACTTTGGGATAAAATTGACTTTAGGAAACAGTTGCTAATTTCCATTGACCAGTTCCATTGTGTTGCATTTGTGGGGCATGCACAGCCTCATAGGAAACTTATACAAAGCGCAACAACCTCTGTGCTGCTACTCTGTTTGCAGAGGAAGTAGCTACCATTTTAGTACTTTCCCTAGTGGGCAAGGTTGAGTTAATTTAAAGAGAGAGCAGGTTTGTTATTATTCAACAGACAGAATCTTTTTTCCCTTGAATCTGTGCAATACTTGTCACAGTCACACTTTCAATAAGAAAGACCTATACCTTCACAAAAGTCATCATTAAGCTCTAAGCAGCTATACCTTGTTCAGCTGTAGCATCAGATACACACAAATATCAAATGCTATTTGCATGATATCCTTCATTAGCAAAGGTTAGTTACACCTCTTGCACTTCTAAGGTTCTTGGCTCTTATCTCTAATTATGTGCTACCTTGCCCAGCTGCACAGGGAAATTGTACTGATAAAATCTTTAGAACTCACTTAGACCTGTGAGAGCAGGTTTGATTTAAATTACACAGATACCACTGACTCTACCTCAGGAACCCTGAGATCAGAATTTGTTGTCTATTATTAATAATAATAAAAGGATTCAGAACAGATTCGTCATGGAATGTGAAGCAGGGCAAACTGTGCCTCTTGGGATGTGATCTCTGAGTAACAGATTTACTCCAGCATATTATCTGAATAAAGGCCTCATATGAAACCCGCTGAAGTCAATGGAAAGATGCTCAGGGGACCAGAGCGGCAGATCCAGAATTAGAGCGCTACATACTGCATTAGCTCCCCTACAGTGGTACCCTTCCTGGAGCACAGCTACCCAGCAAGAGGTTTGTAGAGGTTAGGGAAATGGCTAACTTGAGAGAGATCCTGAGGCTTTGGGGCTG
This sequence comes from Himantopus leucocephalus, assembly GCA_003993805.1. Lineage (NCBI taxonomy): Eukaryota > Metazoa > Chordata > Aves > Charadriiformes > Recurvirostridae > Himantopus > Himantopus leucocephalus. The sequence continues at coordinate 35,815,306 of RSEF01000007.1, read as the reverse complement.
GACTGGGGAAATGGAAAAAGCCCAAGGAATAGAGGACAGATATCTCACTCATCAGCCCGAGGGGTCCTAAAATAGGTAGCAGTGAGGCTCACAGTCATAGACAGCTCTCCATACAACAACTACTAGTAGGTACTAGTACATACAACTAGTCATAGCTAGTTGTAGCAGGAAGCTGATGGGTTGAGCGAGTTGCATGTGGTTGTAGTCTGAGCAGGCAGGAGGTAAGTGAGTCAAGATGATAGGGAAATCACTTGCTTCCTGGGAGGGAGAATCCCCCTGGAGCTGGGATCGTTCCGAGGGCAGGGATCAAGCTCTCCTTCACCTTTACTGGACAAGGCTCTGGTGAAAGAACTGGGGCACCTGGGAAGAATCTCAGAGTGCTTTTCCAACTTCTCTGACCACCACCTGCCATGCCATCTGCTGCTGCCGCCAGTGCCACCTGGGCAAATCACCGCTTGGATGGAGCACCAGGGACAGCAACCATAGAAGGGCAGAGATGACATCCCATCAGCCTGAAGCCACAGTGGCCTCTAGAAACTGCAGGCAGAACTGTTCCCGCTCCAACCAGGTGTACCGCAGCCATCAAACATACCGCAGTCACCAGAGGTGTGTGAGTGACATTTGACAGCCCTGACATACATTATATCTCTGTGCATAATTGTATTTTCCATATGCCAGGTGAGACGGCATGAGTTCAGATATTGACTTTGATTCTCTGGCTATTAAAAAAAATACATTGTCACGTATTTCACATAACTGCTATAGTTCATATAACTGTCTTATATTTTGAGAATACTTTTAATTCAACAAGAAATACTACAGATGAAAGTACTCTGAACCAGTTTGCTTATCTACACTCCTTGTTCACTTACATCAAAGACTTCACCAATTTCAATGCTAACTCAAATATAAAAAACTAAAAGATGAAAATATATTTTAACCAGAAGCAACTGTTGAACACCTATATTTTCAAACAAGCTTAGACTACATTTCAAAATTACTATAATGAATACACTGTCCAATATTGTCTGACATGCATTGAACCAACTTAAGTCACCTCAAAGGGAAATTGATATGCCTTATGACCTTGATCTAGACACAATTTTTTTGATTTTGCAGAAGCACAAAATGGAATTATACTGCTTGCTAACTTCCTAACATGTTTTTTCAGGCTAGAAAACGGCTGTTTGCTTTGCAGCAGAAAAGCCAGACCTTAGATTTAGCAGATTTAGCTGTGGCTAAATGCTTGCGCTGTTTCTATGTATAGAGCAGGTGAGACAGATAGTAAGTTTGACCACAAAATTGCTTTTAACCACCTCTGCAACACCACTTCAGGATACTGTTTTGTTTTACAGAACAAGCAGCTTGGATGAATAGCAACAGTGTAGCTTGGTTACCATGTGTGTTGTCAAATTGCAGTGAAGTGCCATAAACTTGTAAAGGAGGGAAGAGTGTCTGAGGTGGCTCTTTGAAGCTCAACGAACTCGAGCTTGCGGGAGAAATATCCTCCGAGGCCGAAGTATATCTTGTTTCCAGGTGACTCACTCAAAGTGACACGCTTTCTGCTGTATTACAATTTATGGGGTAGTAGAGGAAGAAAAAATAATTTGGTTCCATGTGTGTCAAGGGATCTGATTCGTAAACAGGAACTATGAACAATAAGCTGCTGCAAAAGATAAAATACAAATGGCCTAAATGCTGTGAGCGGTGCTGGTGAAAGGCCAGGTTTTTGGATTAATAAAAGTTTCGGACAGTAACCTCAGTGAGAGCCAGACTCCTCTTGACAATATCAAAATACTATTGATAAAAAGGAGTAACTTACAGTTACGCGAGTTACTGTGGCTTTGTGAACAGGGTTGTGTTATAATCCCTCCCTGAAAAACAGCCAGAGCATTTTGGTTTCCCACAGGTTTGGTTTCCAACACTTGTAGACTTGCCAGGTTACCACATGGGAAACCAGTTCATGAAACCTAAAACTCAAAAGGAACCAAGCCAAATGCCATATGGACAAACTGCCAGTTCAAATGCTTTTACAAGTCTTGGTGTCCTTTTGGAAGTCTGGGTTGAGTGAATTCTTTCTCCTGATCAAATACTGTGTCAGACATCTACAAGGTCAAGCCTTGGGAGCACTTCTCAAGTTAGAGAGGATGTCTTTGACCTTAACTCAGTTATTTTTCAGTACAACAAGTTCAGTGATTACCAGAATTACATCACACATACTCAGCTATTAAATGTTTGTAATACAGTAGCCCCAGGGGAAGGTAGGAAAAGGTAAATAACACAGAGATGTGACGCAATGAAACACAGTCGTCTACAAGAGCAGAACCATGGCAACTTACACAGCTTGATACGGAGAGGTGCTTGTGGGCATCCTTCCAAAAGACAGTATTAAATAGCAAGTATATCTAGGCCCCGATTTCACAGTCCTCCAGTAATCTTCAGACTCGCAAGAGATTGCGGCACCCTTGGCTGCTATTATGTAAAATTCACATTTCACAAAGAAAGCTGTCTGTCATGCTTCCCAGCTGAAAGGAATAGCAAACTACAAGAACTTTCTTTTCCTGTCTCATTTCATTAGTTTTGACTTCCAGTGATCACCCCCATAAGAGTTCAACATGTACTAAACAACAGCTGCATGGACTCGCCAACCAGTTCTGAGTGATACGTATCTGGCAGGGAGTTCTGCTTAGAAGGCATCACATGTACCAAAGCTTCTGTATTAATAGTAATTTAATAATAAACTAATAGTTATTTAATCTAACTGGCCATTTTCACTCTTTTTTATCTTATTAAACAGATCAAGCAGTGGATATATTGAAAATGCTCTGTTCCATTGTGGTTTCTTTATAAATATGTTTCTATTTCAGTGAGGTTACAGAGCACATAAAATTTTCATATAACTGAAATGAGCTGTGTAGGGTAAAAGTAAATGCCAGCAGGCATCTAAATATTGTAGCATCTGTTATATTTTACACTCTGTGATCACAAATCTTATAAAGCTTCACTGCATTTTAGCGGTATTCTTCACAAACTATTGAAGATTGATGGCTAGTGTAATTGCCATATCTGATATGCTATCATTTTTAATATACTGAACTACTGCAACTGCCCCTTTCTTTGTACTATCAACCTATGTCTATTTGATGTTTCCATAAAGAGCATATTTTACCAATAGCCAGTTATATTACTACCAACTAATATTTTTACACATTGTAGTGTTATCTTAATTTTCACTGCAATACATTGTTATGTGTAAGTACAGACAATACATGATAGTATGCAGCAAGATAAAACATGACCTTTCCTTTTATAGACAGCTAATTCTACATATTTCAAACATATTATATTTTTTTTTCTTTTCTTGTTGGTTATTATCTGTACTTTCAAGATAAGACTGGGTCAAAATGGGTAAGGCTGGTGAAAACGGGCTTCTGCATTTCATATACATTTGCACATTAGGTTACCCAGAAAGAACAGCAGTACCTATGCATATGCAAATTTCTAACCAAATTGGAAGTTGCTAAAGTGAAAAACACAAACTGGAGTTAGAAGGACATCAAGAATCCTAACAAAATACAGTTACATGCATAACGAATATCTATTTAGAAGCACAAACAACTACCTCACCACCTTTCCATCCATCCTGTTGACTAACGATGTGCATGATTTGAAGAAGAAATTAGTCTTAAGGAGTAGCACTAGCACCTTGTTGATCAATTCAACAGAAAGCTCACCAAAGAGACGCAGATAAAGTACATTTCCCTAGCTAATCAATTAGAGCTCTCATTTGTCATCCCCAGCCGGGCCCATTACTCCAAACTGCATTTCAAGTACATACAACTGTTTTTACTTTAATTTCTAAATAAATACAGCATTTCTGCTAGTGATAAGAGCACAGTCTCAGTCAGAACTATCTGTTGGCTTCACCACTAAGAGAAAGCTTTTCATTTACAACAGCAAGCGGTTTGCCAGTCAGTTAGAAATTTTGACTCAAAGATATCAGAGGTTTAAATCAAGAAACATAACCTGCCCTTTCATTAGCTGTCTGCAGATACATGGTATACTAACTTTGGTAAACACCTATAGTAATTTAAGCTAAAAGCTGGCAGTGAGAACTCACGTGTGAACCCTTCTTCACACAAAAAGCACAGCTGGCTACAGCTGAATTCCCCGTGGGACTAATGATTTCTTGGTTTGCAAGAACATGCTCACAGGGCTCTCCTGAGAGCAAAAATTTCTATAGATCATTTAAACTCACTCATCTTACTCTTAGAGGCCTTGTAAATGTGTATTGGCACTTATGGGTATAACATATTCCAAGAAAAAGTGTCAATCTTTGAGTAACAAGCCTACCTCTTTTGCATCTTTAATAAATGACTCTGTGAACAGTCACACTTTTCTCATTAGCTGAAAAAATGAGAATGCTTCAGAACAGCTAAAGAAATATTAAAACACTGAACATCTGCAGAGATATGGTTTAATGAACAAAGACTATTGAAGGCACTCACTGTCCTAATTTCCACTAAGTTGACAGACAATGCCCCAAAACTGCCTTTCAGATCCAACATTAACTAATAAGCTAATCAGAGCAGAACAAACCATTTGTGTATGACTTTAAAATAAAGAATGGCAAGTATAGCTCTGCAACATATGTAGCGTTTTGTTTTTGTTTTTAAACAAGAGAATGATTTGTTTTGCAAAAAATGCACACACTTATGCTGAATAGTCTGTTCAGTATGAAAATGCCCAGATTTGTCTAAAAGTACTGCACATTTTGTATGAGCCGCAATAAACTCTACAGTTGTGAACTCTGGCCAAAATGCCTTTCAAAGCTTATAAGATGGAGCTCGCCATAGCTCTGCCATTTGGCCACTGAGTTTGTTTTCTATGGTGAACCTCCGTGCACCCATCGCGCTAGCCTCAATAGGTGCCTTGCAAAAATGTCCTTTTAAAATGCTCCACAGTACCATTCAGTACATTTTCTGCAGTGGCTAAGCTTTACTCAACAGAAAAATTCTGTGTCTGGTTAAAATGACTACTGCATGACTCAGTAGAAATATTTTATTAGAAATAGGTGGCGATAATAGAGATGTAAGAAAGTTTACTCTGAACTTATTTTTACCCAGAACTGAGTTTGCAGCCATAACATTTCATGCCCGTTATGGCTTATAACTTGGAAAGTGATCTGAAAATATGTTTTGGGAGATATTTTGAAGACTGTCTTCTATAGTCATTTGCTTGAATCCCATATCCTTCCCATGTCTTTAAACAAGCCAGATCCTTGGGGCAAAAGCTGCCATCTTCTTAGAGTTGTATGGATCTTGCATTGTGGGTCCCAAGACCAGTGCTGGGACTAGTCATAGCGTGATTTGGGACTTCAGTGATAGCATGATTTAGTAAAAATCACACCCCAACTATTTAAACAGAAACAATTCTAAATTATAATAATTATTGTAGTAATTATTTTTTTACTAGGTGCCATCCATGAAAATATATGCACAAGCATGCATTTAACATTTAGTAGATTCACCACAATTTTATCTAGGCACTGAAATTATAGAAGACTAAAGATAATGTACTCAAAATTAGATTGATGGCAACTGAAACATATCCAAAACCATTAAAATAGAGCGTGTTTAAAAAAAAAAAAAAGTTACAGCACTGTTTTTTTAAACACAGAACTCAGTCATGTAGCTCACTTTATTTCTGATCTATTTCCAGGTAAGCAGCCTACAGGACTTTTAAACCAAAGACACCTCATACCCATTCTCCTCAATGATCTGGGCTGCCCAGACAGATAACATACTGGGACCATGAATAGTGATCATTTACCTCACACAAAAACTATTTTTTATCATAAGAAACACAGTTCAATCAGGGAGCTCTGCCCACAGAGGATAAAACCACCATTAAGCACTGACTTAAGTTACAATGGATCTCTGAACTACATGTGCAGAAATCTTGGTGGGGTTTTTTTTTGTGTTTTTTGAGTTTGTTTCTTTTTCTATAACAATTCCTCAATCCAGTTCACTGTGGAGCTGCAAAACCAGCCGTGCTGAACCAGGGGAAGGGCTGTATTTTTTTGGCAGCAGTACTGGTTTGTGCCAGCTTAAGGTCCCTGTGAAATCACGACTCCAGACTAAAAAGCCAAATTTGCACCAGAAGGAAAGACACTGAAGTGAATGACTTCACCGCTGAGACAAATTTAAACAATGGTGCCCACCTGTGAATAGGTAGTTGAGAGGCCCAGAGGCACAAACTGGATTGCTTATCTTATCAAGCTGTGGCATTTATGTGAGAAATTGGAAGTTCCTATTTGCACTGCTGACTCAGTTATGAGGTACGCAGAAATGCTGAACCTTGTGCTGTTTGCTTTATGCAGAGGGTATAGAAACGCACTAATGTTCCAGTGAAAAATTAATCAATAGTGCAGATAAAAAGTTTATATGGTACAACTTATGACCCGTCATTTGCTGTTGTTTGAACGGGCCAAACTAAGTCTGCTGATCACTGAGAAGAGGGGTGAAAAATCTCCCTCTGGCCACTGAAGGATAACGCCTCACCCTGGAGGAAGGGAGCACTGGGAATCAAACATAAACCTTGTATTCCTGAGCTGCTCCCGAGTCAACATGGGTACAAACACCACGAAAACATGAAGGTAGCGTCTCAGTATGACGGAGGACTGAACCTGAGAGAGGCTCCTAGGAACACTTAAAGTCTCAGGTCAAAGATTTAAATCCTCTCTTATCTTCCTCTCCCTATATGGCGGAATGAATAATTTTATTAAGTTTCTTCAGAATGGAACAATGACAATGGAATTAGTGTTCGCAATGTGTTTTACCAACAGGAAGCAATGTGTGAGCACTAAGTGCTCTTGCAGTTATTGATAAGCCTCGAAATCTGCACAGATGGTGGACTTGGTGTCTCAAGAGCTAGAAGTGTTTTTAAAAAGACATAGATCTTGTTAGAGTACATTGGGAAAACAAAGCAGTGTGTAAAGGTCTTATCTGCACTCCCATGTCAAGAAGACTTCATGTACACGATCCCATCATTCCGCTGACGGATTCAGCAGCTGCAATAGCTAATGCAAGACTAATACGATTCTTCATGAGTCTGTCAGCAATGATACCCCATGACCTTGGTGGAAACCGAAGTAGGAAGAGCACTGAGAAATCATGTTAACAGAAGAAAAAACATGGAGAGAAAAAGCTGAGGGGGAGGTTCTTAAGACACCAGGAGCAGCAGTATGTTAATAGTCCCATTGGGAATGGAGTGCGTCCGACCACTTGATGTCAGACTTGACCCACATTTCAGCCAGTCTCCAGGGCAACAGAAGCTTCAGATGAATTTGCTACAAATGTTACTACACTTGAGAGATGTATTTTGAAAGACATTTCTTTGGAACACAAGCTGTGGAAGGTCAAACATATGAAATAACATGAAAAGCTGTATTTAAATCTTGACCTGCTCAAAGGAGCTGAATAAACCTCCTCACAGCAAGAAACTCACATGGTGCTCAAATCTTAATTATATGGAAATCCCTAGATCCAAATACATCTTCAGTTTGCAAGGAAGCTTGCAAAGGCCACATCTCAGACCTGCATCTAGCACAGCCCTCCAGAAATCAACCAGACAGAAATCTGGCATCCAGCAGTCCCTCAGCCTCTTGGAAATACAAAATACAGATCTGCTCTCAGCTCCAAAAACACCAACTGTCTCGATTAGTCAGTATTAAAGCATTTTATTACTCTGTGCAAGGCAGAACAGTCTGAAGTTACAATCTTAGACCATCTTCCAGATGCAGCTGTGCAGGCTGTACTGATCCCAGCCTGCAGCAACACTGCTCACAATCGCCTCCCTGTCTGAGGTAGTCACCTCCTGAGCTTCTTGCTGGAACACGCGCGACATGTTCAAGTGATGACCATTCTTTCTGTTGTCAAAATACGGTTTAACAAAGTGTAAGAAAACTACCCATCAGCTTCTAATTTGGGCAACATATGCCAATTTCTCATAACAAATAGGTACATTTAAACACTTACAAAGCTTTACTGCCTTAATTTCAATCAAAGCAGGTTAATTAACCAGCTTTTAAACTGCTTAACAAAGTCAGGTGCCTTGGACTTAAACTAGATCAAGAAAACGCACACAAATACTCACTTGATGGGTGGTGGTAAACAGCAGCAGCAGAATTGGTGTGCCACCGCGCACCAGAAATGGTAAATGACAAAAGTTACTCCCATAAGCCATGCACCCACAACCTACATCCCCAGTTCAAGGAGACGTTAACCAATACTGCTTAATTTAACTGTGTGCTCAAAGGCGCACTGAGTTCAATGCGGTGCAAGCATTTGCTAAAAATTACGTTGGGGCCTAAAAGACTGTGGAAAGAATGAACTTAAAAATGTGCTGAAATATCTCCCTGAATGGTGTCTTCACAGAGGCTTGGATATCAAGAACCTTAGGGCGAGTCATATGACAAACTGAAATAATGGCACAGAAAGCTCAAGGCAGCAAGAAGAAAATGGACAACTAAATGTAAATCTAAGCACCTCCAGTTGGCTTTGAAAATCATTTATTCACAAAGCCACCAATCCAAGAAAACATTTATGCACTTAAGTTATGCATGAGCTTAGATTTCAGTGGGTTTAATGGGTTTAAACACTTCATTTTGCTTGTGTCTAGGTTTTAGTGATCTAAACCAACATGGCCCTTAAGATCAGGATTCTCCTTACTATTCTCAAAGAAAATAAAGAAAAAAAAAGAGAGAAGCAGTGGCTGCTTCCTTCCTGCCACTACGTGGGAATATGTGATGATTTGTGTATCCTGCAGCAGTGATGTTATCTTTATCAGAGCATTCAAACCACCAACATTCATTACCATAGCCTCAGTGACTGAAATTACTGTTTTGAAATATGCAGTGCCATTTTCTACTCTGTATACTGATTTTCAGCAATCATAAAAGACAGACCTTTCTAGGATCCAATGAAGCAATACAATAATCTATATTCCCTGTGCAGAAGTAGAGAAAAACACAATTGAAACAATATAGTATCAGCAGAGCATAACACAACAAGCATTAAAAATAAAACAAGGTGTGAATGATTGTTAGATAACTAATAATAATCACGGGAGTACTACTGTCTAAACAGTGAGATTTCAAACTCAAATATATTAAAAACAAATATGGGAACAGGTGGCTGAGCAGTTAAAAACTGAAGTGATGTGATTTTTTTTCATTATTAATTGCCACCTGTAATTTATTTTTTTCTTCTTTTCTTTTTCAAAGTAATTTTTTTGTCTTACTAGAAATAACAGGAGAAGGTAAATATATCATTTACCAGCTTCCCCATGACATTTAGCAAGGCAGAGAGCATAATGATTTCATATCTCCTAAAAAGGAGCCATCACGTCTCTCTGAATTTAGATGACCACAGCAGAGAAATGACCCACACTACCGGAACAGAGCATTTATCCTTGTATCTCTCAGTCCTGCTTCTGACTGGAATTCTTCTACATTAGAGAGGGGTAAAATTATCATGTACCTTTTAGTGTCTTATTAAATGATGAGTGGAAGGAAAAGAAGGGTGGGTTTTTTTCTAACTCCTCTGATGAGCCAGGTTTTACTCTGAAGCCTGAAGATGAAAAGGATCCTTAGTAGAATTGCAGTCCTCCTCAGGTGCTTAGCCTGGTAAGTAACAGCCTTTGGAAATTTTTTATAGAAACCAACTGCTGTGACTACATAAGACACGCAAACTCTTCATATTCCCTCGCAAGCTCTTTCCTTGTGTATCTGTAGTTTATCTGCAGCACAATTACAGATTCCAACAGAGATTTCTTAATAATCAGCACTAATGCCACTACAACTGGTGGATCTGCAGATGTAATGACAAATCTACAACCACCTGCAAACCCTTCTTCCAGACATTAGGAAAAGATGAGATGTTTCCTGAATGGCATTCCAGGCAAACCCTACATAGAGGATTTATTTAAGAACTGCTATATTTATATATTTATAAATGTGTATATTTATATATTTCAAATTCAGCGCATGTGCAGTTGTCTAACAAGAGCTGTCACATATGCCCAGGCCTTTGTAAGGGAACAAACTTGCTGTGCCATTTAAAAACTTTAAGCCTTATTCATGACAGACCGTCTCAGGAAAGTTTTATCAAACCTAACCAAACAAAATGACAACCCTGCCTTAGATCCAGTCATCCAAGATTTGGGAAAACTAGTCAGCTTTTTCATGGATTGGCCACAGGTAGATCTCTTTAAAAACTCCAAACTCCAAAATGTTGGTGCCCTCAGTGTTTCGGTATCCTGGGGCCAGGGCTAAAAAAGTTTTTGATGTCTTAAGCTCCGCCTGGGTTCAGAGCTTAAGTTTTCATCTCAAATTTGTATCTTCCCTTACTCTGCTTCTACTTAACTGTGGTAAAACACAGGAAAAGATCCCAGAAGTAGCTAAGACTTGTCTCTACTTCTAAACTAAAAGCGAAAGCATGAAAGAAGGTCCACTGCAATTGATCTGACTGCTCCTTACTGGTGCTTCTCTAAAAGCTGTTGGACAGCAGTTCATTTGACTGCAGATGTTTGAATGTAGGTATTAGATGATTTAATGTCTGCTGCTCTTGCATGATTCAGAGTGATCATGTAGCTATCAGTACAGCACAGGAACTAATTAGTGATGGTTGGCTAGTTTCTAAGAGAGCCATTTGCTATTGGAAAGCTGAAGGTATTCCCTTCCACTGTGTGGGATGCTGAGCTATTATTTTTTATCACAACTGATACTTCATGTCAGTATTTTCATGCTGTTTAGTACAAGCTTCTCTCTTGAATGTCCAATGTGTAGATGTCAGATGGTACATTTTGGCTATGAAAAGAAAAATTATAGTTGATCTGAGCTACTGCCAGACAGGCTTGGAAGAGTTTTCCATAATAGAGAGTGGAAAATCTCACAGTGTCTAAGGCCAATGAGCCAAAGTGCATGTAGCATCTGTATCAGTGCATATATCTCCTTATCAGGGCTGAAGTGTTTTCTGCCTTTGATCAGTTTATGACTTTTTGGTGCATGAGGCATTACTACTGCATTTCACGATTCCCACTAGTTTTCAAACTCATCCCTGTGCCTAAGCGGAAAAAGTATGGAAGAGATCAGCAAGAGATCAGGTCATAACTGGTTTTGCTTAGATTTGTTTCTCAGAATTTCTGACAATAAATGAAGTGCAGGCTTGCATGAAGGTGGCCTGGGGTCAGTGGGATGGGGAGGGAGGAGATTCTTTCAAGAATACTAATAAATGTTACTGACTGGGACAATGTATCATTTGTAGGTTGTTTGGGCTCTATGAGGTTGAATTCGTCACTCTTTTATACAGGTGGCTGAACAGATTAGAAGCAAGCTAACTCATGCCTTGGAAAGGTCAGAATTATCACTAAACTGAATCTTTTCACAGCAAAACATAAACCCACTTTTTCAGCCAAGCCTTCCCATACTAAAAGGAGGGAAATTAGTTACATACATGAGATTAATTCAATTTTCAGAATTCTCAAGTTTGGGGGAGTTCATAACATTTTTAGAGTTTTGCATGTGCTTAAATTCTTTTCTGGATTAAAACACAAATTTGGAGCACCTTTGCAGTATGGTTAGGTAGCATAAATCCAGTGTGAAAGAAAAGAGTCAGACCCACTAGGTTCTGCTCCAGAAGAGCGAGGAGACAAACGGAGCAGTTTGAGCTGAGAAGGGAACGGTTGTTGCATGTGTCTTCCAGCGTAACACCTAGGGAACATCAAATGAAAGCAGCAGGTGTCAGACAGAGACAAGCAAAGATGCTACCTCCCACAATTAAATAAAGCTGTGGACCTCCATATTAAAAAATGGATTAGATAGATTCCTGGAGAGGGAGAGGATAGATGGACAACATTAGTGTCTGCTGACGGAGGAAGTTACCACTGATCACAAACCTGCAGAATGTAGCATCCCTTTACTGTCACCTAGTTGCTATATTCTTTCATTAGCATCCACTGTCTGTGATGGTTAACAAGACACAGTGGTGGTTGAACCCTTCCTGCTGTTGAAGATTGCTGTTCTCATAGTCATAAGTGCTTCAGTTATCAATGACATGCTTTTGCTACAACTGTCCTACAGGGACACAGTCCTACAGGATCTGACCATGGTGTCAGAGCCAGGAGCTGCTAATAGGGTCCATCAACAACCCCAGACAAGGCAAGTGATAAACCAGGTCCAGGGTCCATCCAGGGAGCTCAGTCAGGGATGAAAGCAGACAGGGGCAGAGACAGGACAGGAGACAAGGCTACAACATGGGTCCAAATTCCAAAGAGCCAAAGACAAGGCTGGAGACAAGCTACAACAAACATCTGAGGCATCCATCCACGAGACGAGCTGCCTACAGTGTGGGTGCAAGGTCCATCCAGAAGGCAGGACTGCAAACAGACACACTTGAACCGTAGCTCAGGCAAGGACTGAGCTTAAATGGAGCCGCTGGGTCCAGGGGCAGGGCCAGGGGTGAGATCCCAGGAGAGACAGTCCATTAAGGCCTATGCCTGCCCTCAGGGCCCTGACAACCATCCACACAAAATGGGTGTCAGTCAATATTTCCTTTCATCTTGCCTACGATCTTTGAGGAGCGCTGGCCAATTGAGAATGGCCAGCCTGCACAAGTCTGCGATGTGTAGATGCGTACTCTGTTGTGACCCAGTAACACTACATGTGCTTTCCACATAGGCAACCATCCACAGAAGCGGTGAAGCACTCTTACTCAATTCTTTTTACATGGTTTGTTCCAAAACATATGAGGGCATTTCAGTAAGAAAATACAGAAAAGTGAGAAGCGATGGGACCGCTGATTATTTTCCTCAAATATATCTGTTGTTTTTATGAATACATCAAAGAGGTTGCAGGAATAATTTTTGGACCATGGCTCATTTGCTAGTCAGCAAAGTTACTTTAGTATTACTGTTGATCTATTTGTCTAACTGACTTCCTTTATTGGGAAAATAATTGACAAAGTGCAAGCAAATGGAAGACTTCAAATACATAATTTTGGAAGCACAGGGTCTGTGCTGAAAATCAGAGATCTTGAGGATGAAGTAACAACTTTTGAGTCTAGAAACAAACTGTTCTAACATTCTCCTGCACTATGTTCATGTGCACCAATGAACAGAAGATAAGGCATACAAACTGGTTCTTCTTTCCAAATAAAGTAAGTTAAAACTGTACTTTAGTAAGCAAAATCTTTTCTGTAAAAGATCATTTAGATCTAGAACACAAGTGGAATATTAGCTATTTTTAGTAGCATGAAATTTTTTATAACCTTTGACTCAGAACATCCTACTAAAAGCCTCCTTTCAAAAGCATGAAATGCCTGAAGATCTGTCTATATGATTTAAACCAGCAATTAGTACCAGATGTTACTGCACTTTATATTTAGACACCAAATTTCAATATCTTAAACAGAAAGAACACTCTTGAAGGACAGAAGGAATAATTTCCAAATGTAATTACAGCATATTGTTTTGATTCTCTCTCATTAATTTACCTGATTGCAAAGTAAAATAAAATGAAGTTATATTTAAATTTAAAATTGGACCTGTGAGCAATGTAACATCTTATTATCTTACTGCATGAGAAAAAATAGTTCTAGTGTATATTTCACATTTCATCGAGCAGCCCATATCCTGCATAAAGCTGCTAAAGGACACAGAGAATATAAAATGTCATAATGAAGAGTACACAGCACATCACATTTATTTTGTAACTAAAGCTCCCAAAACATCAAAGGTTTTTTTTTTTATAAATCTGTGAACAAAAAATGTTCTTAAGAGAAAGCATATGATGTAAGTAGTTGTCAATAAGTGCATTTGATTGATAATCACTGAAAAGTTCACTCAACTTGCCCAGAGTCACAAAGAATTTGTATCAGTGCTGAGAACTGAAAGTCTCTGTCAAGATCCTAATCCCAAGGGGAAAGCAAACAGCAGTAGCCTAGTCTGCGTAAGCCTCAGGCACAACAGGCAGCACCTGAGTCACTGGTAGATCTTCGGGATCACACACACAGAGGATGCGTGTCTTGCTCTTCAGAGCCTGCCAAGGAGGTAAGGGAGCTTCACTAAATAGCAGGAGCCCAACTCGTCTGCTTGTTGACAGCACTTGGCTGGGAAATACAGCCACTTCAAGTAAACAAAAGCATCAGTGTAATTGGCCCAATTCTTGGCAGTGTCAACAAAGAGCAGAGGACGGTAAGGCAGCCCTTCAGGGCTGAGTGGAAGCCAAATGCTGGAATACTGTATTTCACTTGCAAGTAGGCATCTGTAAAAGACTTTAGTCTCCACAGCTACCAACAGTAGTAAAGGGGGCTTATGGTTTTTAAAAAATCAAATATTTATGGTGGTTCCATGCACTAGAATATATGCTACAAAAATATTTAGACACCTGTAGTTTCATTTAAAGTCACACCTTTGAGGATGTGATTGGAGAATTCCCTCCTGGTACTTGATCTGCTCCTGTTCTGCAGACATTACTGGCCAAATCCAGACAACCAGACAAAAAAATAGACATAAAGCTGCAAATACCTACCCAATATTTTTACTCCATTAATAGAGATTACCACTTTGCTTTTTTTAATAGGGTATCTTAATATCACTTTTAATCTTTAACAACCCGCCCCTGTTTTCAGAAAAAAACTGTCTGCCCCATTACCAATAAAATAAATGGCAACACTTTCCAAGTCTATGAGACTGCTGTGAAGACTTATATGCAAGCATTCCCATGCAAATTCACTGTCGCCACAACTATCTGTGCAAAATGCTGAGTGCATACAGCACAGTCCAATGTTTTAATGTCCAGGCGCTGAACAGTAACTGCACATTTCACCGTAATTCCAATACAAGTGCTGAGATCTATATCTTTAGCTGCATCTAAACCCACAGGCTAAATAATGCAGTCAGTAATTCAAACAAAACTTTCACCAACTTGAGAGGAAAAGCTTGAAAGCATTTAAGGAAGTCTGTTGCAATAATTCCTGCAGACCTTTATTCATGAGGCTTATCTGTCCCACTATAGTGAATTGGATATATCACATCAGCAAGACTTAACAGAACATTGTGGGCTCCTCTCATGTGAATTCACTACAGATTAATACTTTTGACTTTCTTATATTCACCATGAGTTTACTTTAATGGATGCAAACCACCAGTATGAAGACCTTAAATACCAACTCATTAAATTAAGATCTAGAATATCTTAATGTTTTCCTGCCAAAAACTGTCCTTCAAAAAATATTCAATCTCTATTACAAATTTTACTCAAAATGTTCTTCTATCATTTCTCCTAACATTTATTCATACTACTGGCTTTTCTGTCGTCACTCATGGTAGGATCTGTATGTCACTAGTATGTTGCTGTATTTATCTAGCAGTACCTTTGGCCAGAAGGAGAGAGAGCCAACCATCCCATTTGCTGAAGGAATATAGTGAAGTCTGACTGTACTGGTTCCATTAGAAACTCTGAGGTGGTACACATCACTACCTCTACCACTCTCCTACATCTTTTCAGACCAGCTTCCTATATTCACCACCAAATTCACTTAATTAGAAAAAATGCTCAGAGCTGGACCAGGGGAAGAGGTAGAGCAGTGGTACGGATGGAGCTGCATCATTCTTCTCTATGGAAAATGTGTCCATGCATACAGATTCCCTCCCTGTTGTGGGAGAATGCTCAGGCTCACTGTAAATCAATAGAGAAGGTAGTCTGAGCGAAGGGCAGGTCTGGGAACAAACAACATCTAATACCTCTAGTCAGCTGAAGGTATTTGTGCAAGCCTACCAGTGCAGTATTATCAGAGGAATTAAACTGAACATCTTGGTGATCAGAAAATCAGTATATTTAAATTTACTCTGGACTTCAGGTTCAGTATTCTGGACAATTTTCGCTGTTAGATCTCAAAAAAAAAAATCTCCAACCTGATTTATTCTTAAAAGAGCAATCTATACAAGGAAATCCAGGTGCTTATACTGGCAACACTTTTAGCTGTAATGAATTTAGAACCTAATATTTTGTTGTCAATTTTATATATTATGGTCTCCTTTGGGAGACGGGTCAATGTTTTTCTTAAGTGGCTGAGAGCAAAACTCTGCCTGCAGGAAATTGCAGTCTTAAGTGTTCAGCTGACAGAGATCTGTTTGTATCTCTCTATTGTATTGGGGTTTCCTCACCAGCAAATTTAAGAACTAATACTCGGTTCATGATTTATTCCTTTAAAAAATAAGATGAAGACTTTTAATAATCTCTTCTACACATTTACAGTCAGTTCCTCAAATACTTCTCAGGTGAGCTGATATAAAGTTATTTCCATTTCCATCATTTGCATAAAGCAATGTCTCCTCCTGTGTGAAAATCTGCTTGTATTTTCTTCCCTAAAATTAATCCAAGATCTCCTGTTTTAAGTTTGCATATGACCATAACAACCATATTTTAGCACCGATCCATTCCCATTTGTTCAGGATCTTGCATACTTGCATAAGAATCCTCCCTTAATCTCCCTTTCCTTAGCTACAGAGGAGAAATATGTCCAAACTTTCTTCATAAATCATGTCTTGGTTACTAAATCATCTTGGATTGCCCCCTGCCACACCTTTTCAATGTCTTCCTGTAATGAAGTGGCTAAAACTGAGCAAGCTTCTCTAATGAGACTAGTAGCATGCCAGAATAATTTCTGCAGCTTTATATGCCATGCTGCCAGAGCTATATTTCAGAAACTTGTTTGCTCTTTTTCATTTTTGTTATTGTTACCAGGAAATAGTGCTAATGGTTTACTCTATTATCTGCAGTCCCTTCTAGGTTCTTTTCTTAATATGAATTCCATGTTGTGTTCCCACTTAGACTGCAATCTTCATGCTTATTCTTTTAGTAATTGGCTACATTACTTCACATTATGCTGCACTGAATTTTATGAACCACTTATCCACCCAAAGGCCAATATGCTTGTGTTATAAATATTACATTTCTGCTCATTCCAAGCAATGTTGCTATCACCTGTGTTTAAATCCTTAATCCACTCTGCTTTCAAAACACCTCTGAGAAGAGTGAGCAGCTGCAGTTAAATGGACTAACCGCTATCAGTCTCTCATAAAAAAAAAGAAAAATACCATGGAGAATAAAAAAAACAAAAACCAAACAACAAAAAACAACCCACATCATCTGTGTAATGCCAAGTTCTGTGTAGCCATTTAACCATCAAGGAAGTTTCCTGTCTTCTTAGCCAACTGCAATGTAAGTTACCACATTTCACGAAATCTTACCCTCCACCAAAACCCATCACTGCCTTCTGGTCACTCAGTGTATCCTTTAAAGGGTTGTTCTTAGGACTCCAGCTTCTTCAAAGGGTTTCCCAAACACCCAGCTTTAGTCCCTTTTTCCTTCTCTCTGGGTAGTTATATCTGTGAGCACAATTCAAATGATCTCTTTATATGGACTGCCATCCACATAGCACAGATACCCACCTCTCCAGCCCATAACAGTATCCTGGCCTTTCCCCCTGACACCTCCTTACAAATGTTCAACTCTTATGTTACAATAAGGATGACTAAAATGTTGCTGTTAGCCTCCTTACTCCACTAGACCTTGCTACTCCTTCTCTTGACCCTTGTGATCTTTTTTGCCTGTAACTCAAACATTGAAAAGGGGAGTCTAAAACGTGTCAAAGCCTTGCTGATCCTTCCTGAACAAGAATAGTGTAACTGCCTTTTCTTTCTAATAACATGCTAAAAATCGTGCAGACTTACACCTTTCAGCAATTATTTCAATTTTGGTCTTGCAAGTGTAAGTCTTACCTCATTTGTATCTACATAATAAGTCATCATGCCTCTTGCTGTGACCCTGCCAACCCTCTCTTTTTCGTCCCTTCACAGATCCCACTTCTTGGTCACATTAAATTTAAGTTATTCGTTCTCATTTTCATGCCCTTCATAACTCCTCATAACAACTCCTGCCTCCACTGCCCGTTAGCAGGGTTTCCAGATAAACTATTCCCTGCTGCCATCCCCACTTCAGATGGTTTTTCCCCAACCATCCACAGAGCTATCCCATTATCCTTCAAAACCATTCTTGTACTATTCCTTGGCTTGACATCTCTAATGGACAAATGCTAGGCAGCTGGTATGCTGAGACCGTTTGCCTTCATGCTTATCAAGTGTTTAGTAGTTTCTTTGCACTTCACCATCTGTCCATCTCCATCTGTTGTGTCCTGTCTTATACTTTGGATGTAAGTTCTGGTAGTGATGACCATCTTCCAATTTTTTTTCTTTTGTTAGCAGAGCAGCTAGCACAGGGTGTTCTGGTCCGTGACCGCCATTTTCTCGGTACTGTGTAAAACAAATTATTCAGTCAGCATGCCACTGGACTATTTTCTCTGCATGGAGCAAGTATGCAACTGAGGGTGCTCATGGACATCATATCCTTTTCAGCCTGTTCCCTTCTCCTGTTGCTTCCTGTTTCTCTGTCAATGTACAAGAAGATGAAGAGGAGAGAAGGTAAATAAAGTCAACCAATATTTATCAGTTGCCTTTCTCCTTTCCTTCCTCTGCTTTTTCAAGAATCTCTAGGAAAGCAAGGTCAAAAATTATTTCTTCAGTTTCTCATGAAAGAAACGGAGGAGATGAATTGAAACAGAGTGACAGCAATGACCTCAAAAATCACTCCTGGGAAAACGTTGCTCGTATTGATGAAGGGTGAGGGAGTTCTGGAAGAAATTAAAGATTAGTGCCAGCATATCATGACGAGACATCCAGAGATAAAAGGACAGGGAGAATAGCAGTGAAAAACTATGGCATCCAGGATGCACGACACTGAGAAGCAGTGATCTGTACAGCACAGAAGACAGTGCCCTCAGGTACACAGGCAAGAAGAGGCAAAAGACCACACTGAGGGTATAGTAAGCCAGGAATATGAAGGGAAGACTATGAGTTATGACAGCATGGAAAGAAACATTTTCCTTCCTAGACCTCTGTAATTCCTCCAGAACATCATTACTGTTTTTATAGTAAAAAACTACCGCACTGCTTAACCTCTAACTCATGTCACAAATAAAAAACCTGCTTATAATGGTGAACACAACTATTGTTCTGCTCATACAATGTAGAGATCCTGAGAAACACCAAGCGTCTGCTCTAAGGTACCAGGAAATCTTTAATGCCTCTGAAAGGGATCAGATGTTTACTTAGGAACTCTGAAAAAGTGTTCAGTTCTCTGCAGGATGGGCCCTTCATTCCCTTCTTTTAAGCCCAGAGGTAGGAA
This sequence comes from Himantopus leucocephalus, assembly GCA_003993805.1. NCBI lineage: Eukaryota > Metazoa > Chordata > Aves > Charadriiformes > Recurvirostridae > Himantopus > Himantopus leucocephalus. The sequence goes on along the minus strand of RSEF01000007.1, from coordinate 35,796,000 downwards.
AAAATCCTAAACGCAACACCAGATGTGATTCTAGGAACTCAGTTTTTACACTCAAATAACTTTAGGCACTTCAGTTGGTGCATTTTTATTTGTTTTTTTTTAAAATTATTTTTAGACGCAGATTCTATATGAGCAACAAAATGACAAATGGTAACACCATACCTTTTAATGAAGTGTTTATCTATGTTTGCCTTCTCAAAGACTTTATTTTCCTACAGCTTGGGATCTTGTATGAAAAGTTAAAGAAGATTCAGGATGAAGGTATTTTAAGTCAATAAGGGATATTCAGCTGAGTGGTGTTTAGGAAAGATTTATGATATATCTCATATATTGATCAGCACTGCTAATTTAAATGCAATCTATCCGGTGGCTTAGTATTTCAAAAGACGGATCAAACCCAACCATTTAAAACAGCTGTTGCTGCAAGTCTTGGGGACAGCTCTCAGCCTGTGTAAATCAGCACAGTTCTGGCAATTTCAATGGATCTATACTGATTTACACAGCACAGAATCTAGCGTTCCACTTTTGCAAAAGCTATTAAAATGCATGCAGTAGATTGACCGTGGCTTAATACTGCTAATCCAGCTGCCCTTGGTCTCTCTATTTTCTCTACTTAGTCTTTGGAGACACTTACTGTGTAGGTAAGCAGCATTAAACTAAGAGTTCTTCAAAGAACTGGACGGTATTGATTGACAGGTGTTTTAAAGCCATTCCTGTAAGTACTGTACTCTGTTAGCAACAGTTTCAGCCTTATGCATGCTAGCCCAAATTCAGTGTAGCTCTCCTGACACTAGTGAAACCGTGAGGCTATGGAGCAGCAGAAGGCTAGCTTCCTGCGAGAGCAGGACCCGCTTTTCAGGAACCAGGGCCCAGCTTTTATTGCAGCCTGTTTCTCATGAGATACTTTACCAGAGGCAGTGTAGCAAATAAAAACTTCAAGAACTGTTTTACTTGGTAGGATTCATTATGAAAGTAGATGCCCAATCTTGTTCATAACTTAGTACCAAAACTCTTACATGCATACAACAAAGAACTGCCAGTTCCGGCCTATATTAAAAGCAGAACACAATGTTCTTCATCTCCCTTTCTTCCTCCAATATTTCCCCTTTTTTACCTTTTTATATGAAAAAAAACTAACAACCGTACACAGTTTTACACAGTAGGCTCTCTGGGGCAGGGACTGCTGCTTTCTGTACTATCGTATAGCACAATGGCATTTCCTGCAAGCACGGCAATAGTTCCCAAGGATTTTTATTGTATCTTAAGTCAGAGACCTTGGTGGAGAGCGTTCAGAATTATCTCCCCCATATGATAACTTGTGATCTTTATATCTGAGACCAAAGCTCCAGAGACACCAGGAGTATCAAAAGAACATGGACACATGCAAACACACATACTACAAACTTTTTCTGGTTTTCTGCAGGGACCTTTCTTGCCCCTGCTAATATCTGCTGAGCAGTGAGTATGGAAAGAGACCTGAGGGGTGGGAGAAAGGTCATATTGTCTCATTTTCTTAAGAATATCCCAAGAAGGTCTCTTTTCACCATGTGATACAAAAAGTTTCCTGAGGAACAACATATATGTGTAAAAAAATGTGCGCTGTGAGATGGGGGGGGGCAATCCCGGCATCTCACTGCTGACTTATCTCCAATTCCTGGAAAACTTCTACTTTTCTTCTAGAGAAAAACGACCTATTGCATTAAGAATATTAGAGCTTGTTACTTGTCTCAACTCTTGATTAGGAAATTAGTGCTGCCCCCTCCCTTCTTCTTCCCAAATTACAGCAATTGTACCTGTGAACAGGTGCTATAAGAAACCAGTGTGCATCCATTAGTGTATTTTCTGGTTTCATGATTAGCTGATACAAAACTGAAATGTAATCAAGTAAGGATTCATTCGTTTGATTAGCCATTGAAATTATTCTGTGCCTAATCAGATGCCTGGCTAGTTTGTCAGCCTCCTTTATGGAGTCTTTATCTCTAATGGATGGTCCAAATGCATTCACAACAGTGGATCTGATTTAAGTGTATGTGTGGGTGTCCTCTGACTCATCTTTGAGAGTCAAAATAGACAGATGAAACAACAGCTTTGATGTGAGCTTATTTCATTCCTCACCTACCAAAAAAAAAAAAAAAAAAANGACTTGCACAACACAACAAGACTAGAGACATTAACAGAGAGAATGATCTATTGGAACAAGTTCTCTGTGCAAGTTTAGCTATAAAAACTGAGATCTGGAACAAAACAGACGGAGGCTTAAAATCCCTATCTTAAGTCATTGCGGATAGGCTTCTCACTCACAGATACCAAGATTTTTGTATTCTCAAATCTTATGGTACTTATCTTCAGTAAGGTTTCTGTATAGTATCAAGGAAGAGTCTCCTTAAGACTGAACAATTGTAGAGAATAGGCACTGTTTCAGGTCCTTACTAGAACTCGTGATCTGACCATAAAAAGGGGGAGACAAGACAAGAGGTAGCATGCACAGTTTATTTTGGAAAAAGGTTGTTTAGCAGTTTGTAAGGTCTCTAAGTCAGTGTGCTGTGGGTAAGTTCAAAATCAATCAACAAGCTAGTCTTTGTGAAGCATTTTTTTCTCTGGGATTTTTATAAGAGCAGAAGAAAATGAGTGAATATTCCTGCTTCAGGGCTTCTTCCCTCCCCAGGCTGATTCCAGGAGAGGAGGCTATTGCAGAGGGATGCAGATCGTAGTCATGGAAGCACATGGACCACTGGATTTTTGGGAACAAAAAAGTCATTCATTTTTGGTATCCACAGCTAGCAGGGAGGAGTGTGCCCAGAGACCTATCCTTCTGCCACTGCAGAGCCAATCCAAGTCAGGTCTACAGCAAAATCCATTTCCCACAGCTTCCCCAGCTGTGATTTTCTGCCACAGGCAGCTGTCTACTTTACATATGTCCAAAGCCAGACCTGCTCAAATCAATAGTAAATTTTCTATCTAGCTAATTATTCGGGTTATTCTATGACTATTCCATGAAAAAAAATTCTTTCTTACCTTGCTCCCTCCTCACGTACTCAGGTTGTTACACTGCAACACACATTTAAAAGAAAACTGTTTCAGATGCAAGGTTGCAGAAAAGTTTTTGCATCTGATTAAAACACTGAGCTCAAAAACTAGCCAAACAGAAACGTGAAACTGGCTGTATTTTTAACGTTGCTACAAGACTAAAAATTCTTTTAAATGCTAAATATCCTAAAGTAGTTTTAGCTCATTTCTACAGGAATTATTTGAGGACAGCGTTAATCCTATTTGCTTCAATATATTTTTCTAAATATTCTTTAAAAACTGTCACTGTGTAAAATTACCCTATCTCTTAGTTTCTCTTCTTATTTCTATTAAAACAGTCTCCATCAATGACAAGCCATAGTGGAGGTACATTATAAGCCACAAATTGAAATGTTGCTGATCGGTGATCAAACGTCTTTGCTCTTCTGATTTTCAATGTTTTCTCATCAATAACTGCTATTTAAAACTAAGAAAAAGGCAAAATGCCACTACAGTATCTCAAATAATTACTGAACTTACAAGGAATAGAACTATTTGGGCTTTCAAGTTTAGAAATAGATAAATATTATAAATATAGCAAATATGATGTTTAGATATTAGAAAGCACTTTACTGGAGAAGCTTGAATGCAATAATTTAATTGTGATTTTCAGCCTTTTAAACACAAATTCAATTTAAAAATTTGAAGGTTAAACTTTGTTTACAGTATAGTTCAAGACCTGACTGAATCAAACACCAGAATGAACTCCAGAGTCAAAGTCTGCTGTCATTGAATACCATACGCATTCAAGTTCAGATGCTAGAGGAAAAAGAGTATATCAACAATTTCACCAGTAACTTTTTTATAAACGGAAGTGGTTTTCCAGCCTCTGGTAATTAAGAACTGAGTTCCATACCAGGCATCTAACTGTTATTATGATTTCAGGGTGGAAGGAAAGAATACAAGAGTACTCTCAGGCTAAGGAAGTAGTCTACAGGAAATTGATAACTAGACTTTCCTTTAAAGTGGGATCTATTCAGCTCTACTCGCTTCCCTCAAACAGCGGTTTGTACTAAGAATACATCTTCAGATGAAGCAACTCTCTCTTCCCCCACCCCCCAACAAAATCCAGCTGCCTTGAGTGGTGTTTTGGAAAGGTTTAATACTGCTCACAGTTTAAATTAAGCAGGATTCAAGGTTAAAATATTTCTCAAAAATGACCCATTATCCAGAACAGAAAGGATAAAAGTCACAGTTAGTGTATTGACTCTTTTACTATTTTCAGTACAAGAATCAGTTTAGCTTTTTAATAGTATTGCAAGAACTTCTCACTGCCGCAAGCATCATTCCCACTTCACCTTTTGTTGAAGGTTTCTGCCCTTGATGGTTAGAGCAGGCCCATGCAAACAGCAGGGGACAGGACCTTCTAAAACAGATCTGAAAGAGCAGACACCTGTGAGAAGCAGATCAGCTGTTGGAGTTTCCACCTTTATCACTTAGCTCTCTTCCTCTCCCAGTTGTGTCAAATCATATGGCCAGATCTAATTGAGAAGAATTTGGATCGGAGCCAAGAATGCTATTAATTTTTCCCTGTAATCAATTACTAATACAAGATAAAACAAAGGATCCTAGTTAGAATCCCAATTATCACTCTGTAATTATGTATATGAAAGCTGATTTAGCTTTTTCACCTCTGCAAGCTAAATTTAGTACTTCTGAAATGAATGAACGATCTATTATTGTATCAGTAGTCTCATTCATGACTTTAGAAATGGATTAAATTATAGCAGTGACTGATTTAGTAGTAACCATTCTCAAACACCTTTTAAAGAGTTCTTGTACTGTGGCTGACACTCAGTGTAGGTGAAGCACCATTGAAGAAAGAGGCGGCCTTCTGTGCTTTTCTAAAGGGAGCTGGAACTCTCTCTGCTGCTATCATCAGCTACTTGTAGGTTGCCTCTGATCTATTGCTGTCCCGGTGAAGCACATGATGAAGAATTCGGTGTAACTAAGAACATAAATGGGACAAAAAGAAGTATACAATGCCTGAGTCAGGATAAAATAAGCTAATGAGTTCACAAAAGTTATGTCCAGCCCAGAGGAACAGCCTCTGGAAATAAAACGGAAACCTGAGAAGACAATAAAGGACAAAGACCACTCGCGACCATGATATGCATCTGAAGAGAAAGGTGAGACATCCAAACACAGTATCTGCTTTGGGAAGTATTTGGTGTGACTCATCTAAACTGGACTGCAGAAATACCAGAGGCTCACTGCTGATGGCTCCCTTCAGGGAACTCTCTGTCCTCCTTTTAGGCGTATCACAGTTATCCTGGAGTGGAAGGCTCACATGTGATCAGACAGAGCTGAGTTTTCTTCACCTCAAGGTCTTGCAGCTGTCATTTGGGTACTGAGGACTGTGAGGGCTAACCAACTTCCCACTTTCTAGTGGACAATTACAATGGTGGTCCTGTCATGTCCTGAAGGAGTGCAGAGACTTCATCCTGCTCTTTTACACAGACTCTGACCCAGTATCCATCAAGCCAGTGGGAGTCAAAGCAAAGATCAGATGTAATCATTTTTGGAGTCACTTGTAAGCCGCTGATCACATGCAAAGTCATCCAGCCCCTTCAGTCACTTATTTCAACAGCCTACCTTGTAATACCCCAAATCATATTGCAGGATTTCTCGGTCTGGAAGGAGTAGGAGGAGTATAGCCCTTCAATTGTTATGTGGAAAATTATAAGCTATACTGAAATATTAAATGAATGAGGAGACACTTACAAAGAGATCAAGATAGTAGAAACAAAACCAAACCTGAAATAAAGTCAGTGACTTTTAAAAAGAAAACTAGAGAATCTACTCAGCTTGGCGTTGCAGTCCAGCAGCTTGGAAATGACAACTTATGAGATGTTCTGTAACACAAACAAATTACCCTCTGGGCACAATATATACTATTGATCCTCAAATAAAAAGAGAAGAGATTGAAAAACACAGATTAGAAAAAAACTGTAAGAAAACTTCAATTTCAAGTTTTAAACTAAATGCAATTGCAGATGTATACTTGGGAAAAGTGCCTCGTATCTTCTGACACAGCACCTTCATAACTGCTGCAGTTCAACATGACATTGTAATTCACAGAGAATTCTTACAGGCTTCAGCTGATGTGGATGCTAATTGGAAAATTCAGCGAACAATGGAAACTATAAAGAAGTTATGTTTCAACATACAAAATAGTGTCCTCAGAAAAAAAAAAAGACTCCTATAGAACAACAGTACGATGTAAGGTCTTCAAAAAGCTTACTATCCTGCAAGGAAACTCAGGGGAATTCATGTACAATGTTAAGCAGACATCAATGGTTTGAGCTCTGAAACAAAAAGAACCTAACAGAGTAGTCACCAACCCTCCTGGTGGTTTCTCAGTAGTAAGTGAGTCAAAAGACAGAGAAAGGTTATGGATACAAATTCTGAAATTGTTATTACTAGGTTTGGCCCAGATTACATAATTCCATACATAACTAACTAAATTCATTTAATTGCAACGGCTCACAGGGTAGTGGGACAATGTGTTTATGCACACCTTGTCTTTTGTTTAAAAAACAAATGCAAATCTCCCCACAACCAAACCCACGCCTTTGGGTAATTAATTTCTAGCTTAGTACTGCCCTTAGAAAAGACACTTCTTAAATGTTGGGTGAGAAAAGATGAAAAATTTTAGTGCAGGTGTGTAAACTTCTGTTTTCCTCAATACTCCATTGTTTAACTCTTCCGTCAACTGTATCCTACGCAACTGAGAAAATGTAGATATTAGAAAGCAAAATCTACATTTTTTTAATCAAGTGTTAAAGTTTTCCATGAAATTCCTGTCTTAACTGGATACGCACTGCTGCTTTAAAAATATCTCTGTCTGTAGAAATCTGCACCAAGTATCTAGGATCCATTCTCAAAAACATTTTTTTTTAAAAGCAAGTCTTCTGTGATAGTGGGGAACAGAGACTAAAAATAGTCTCCTACTCACAATTAATAGCATTTGTGACTTTTCATTGTCTTTCCATTAATGATATCAGAGCTACTCCAACTGGAGTTACATTTAAATTAAAAATTAAATATACTTATCACACGTTATGCAAATTCATTGATTGCTTAGTTACAGAATTGTTTATTTGAGAATCTTTTCAACAATATTGTTAAAATAGGCTATCAAGTTGCAAATGCTAAAGCTATGAATAATTACTGTCAAACTGCACAGCAAATTACCAGTTATTACACATCTCACACCACAGAGAGTTTGTGCAGTTTATATTTGGCTCTGGAAACACTGCCAGAATTGATGCTAAACAGAAAATTGGTGAGATTTCAGACAATAGAGTAATTAACAAGACAAAAAACAAGACATTTTAAGTAATTGTATGGATGAAGTCCCACTTCTCAAACACAAATATGTCTAAAATTAGCATTTTATGTTCATTTTTTGGAACCTAATTAGAAACCAGCAGACCTGAAAAGGTACCAAAAATGTACTGGTGTAGTGGGAGCTGATATTTTCTAGTATCATCAAAACCCTGGCCTGCTCTGTTTAGGAGATGACCACTAGTATTTCACATTGACAAAACCTGAAAACCTGCCTACATGTACTTATTCAGCATCTCTTGCTCAACTTCACTGCCTTTTTATGGAACCTGATAATGTTTGGTTTTTTGTTTTTCAAAGCTTCCTTCCTTTATAGGTTCTCAGATTGAAGACATTTCCTGCTTCAAGAAATTTTCTTTTTGTATTTTCTACACTGACAGCACACTGTTAAGGCTCCAGAAATCAGCTGTGTTATTAAATGATTATTTATGTATGAGGTCATGGTAATTACCATTCCTAATGCCTTGCATACCCTAATACCTTCAGGCTGGTAATCTTTAGCATGTCTTCTTCCAGCAAGTGTTAAGAAGCTTATGCTTGAGAATTTCAAACAACTTGGAGAACAAGACACAATCCTGTTGCATTTCCAGCCTCACTTTTAACTGGCATGACTTTTCAGCTTCAGTTCTCACAAGCGTTATCATTCTTTCATATATATCCAATCTTTATAGTAAGTCCGCAGGGTTCCATCAGTTCTCAGACAGTCCCTCCATACTGAGTAATACACTTGTCTAAATTCCAAAAAGACCCTACCAACCTATCATTTCCATACTCCCAGCCCTATTTGTTTATTCGTCTCAGCAAGATCATCTGAAAAGCACAAGCATCCTCTTCTGAGCCAGATACACTTTCCTGCAGCTTGTAAGAGCTGTAAGAGTACCCAGGAGGCATATTCAATAGATTAATGCTCTTTGAATACACATACAGATTTCTGCTCCCCTTTTTGTGAAACAAGAGAATTGCTACTACTTCACTCATCTTGCCTCATTACATGTTTGTCTACACTAACTTATTGGCATTATATTAAATAATGCTATTTCATATACCTGCATACATATGATTTCAACTCTCATTTCTCATATTTACCACTTGTCCTCTTTTCTTTAATTCCACATCTTTTTATTGGTCTCTTACTTTCCTAGAGTAGTTCTTTTTAGCTTATCATAAATACCTACGGGTTCCAGTCCATCTGCTTCAGCCCAAAACCAAACCTGGACCCTTCTGCAGGTTTCCAACTCATCTCAGTAACTTGCCATTCTAAACCAGGAATTTTCAGTATCCACTAACCCTTCTCAACCCTGAATATCACACTGAGAGATGCAAGCACGTCATTCACAGAAGCATTGCTCACCGTCCAACATCCAAGAAAAAGACAGCAAAGTTCAAGGAAACCTTTTCACTCTGAAATTATATCAAGTCCTGAAGGCACCTAAGTGTCCAGGCAAGCATATAAGGATCAGGAAGCTTTGTACATGCGTCCTGCTAATGTTAAAGACACAAAAACAAACCCTCCGACACAACTGTCCCCTCCCCAACATGGCTCTGTGCACAGTGTGAATACAGGTAAGTCGAGAGCAGGCATCTTTAATCAGTTTGAGCCACGCAGACAGCACTTTTAAAGCAGAGCAGTTGTAACCCTCGATTGCAACATCTGTTTTTGCAGTGATTGTCTAGCCACGGCCTCACGCGGCATTTGCACCTGGCTACAGCTGAGCAGAAAAGCCCCTGTGCAACCCACACAGCAGTGCTTGTGCTTTACATTTTTGGTACCTTTTCAGGTCAGCTGATTTCTAATTAGGTTCCAAAAAACGAACATAAAATGCTAATTTTAGACATATTTGTGTTTGAGAAGTGGGACTTCATCCATACAATTACTTAAAATGTCTGTTAACTTGTTTATTATTCTGTTGTCTGAAATCTCACCAATTTTCTGTTTAGCATCAATTCTGGCAGTGTTTCCAGAGCCAAATATAAACTGCACAAACTCTCTGTGGTGTAAGATGTGTAATAACTGGTAATTCTCTGTGCAGTTTGACAGTAATTATTCATACCTTCAGCGTTTGCAGAAACTCCTGCTGCTGGTATACGCTGCATCCCCACCAGGAGGCTCTGCTGACACAGTCAGTGGAGGAAGAGGCTTTGGCCATGCGAACAGCAGCAGTTCGTGCCTTTCTTCCACCATAAATTAGCACCAGCTCTGTGCCCTCCCTCACTACCCACCAGGACGAGTCTGCCCTGGATCGCATGTTTGCACATGGGTCTACACCTGCCAAACTGATACACGACAGAGTTTGTAAGTTTTAGGCTTTTGGACCAGCTTCATGCAGTGTGGGCAAAGAGAGGTGGCATGCGATCTAGCCTGAAGCCTGCCAGGGGAGAGCTGACTGGTCAATATTTTCTTTAAGAAATTTGTACCAGCAGAGCAAGTTCACACTGGATCAGTAATTCACATGATGAGAAAGAGTCAGTTTGGATCCAAGGAAATAGTCAGAAGCTCCATTGATTGTCTCATCAGACTGCAGTTTCAGAGATATCAACAAGTGCTTTGAGAAAACAAGTTTGTTCATCACATACTTGCATGCTAATAAGGGAGCATCTCCATCACACCTTAAGCTCTTTTTTTTTTGCCATAGGAAATTTTAGATGAATCAGCTTCCTGTGCATTACAGCTGGCACAAAGAAAGCCGTAAGGAATATATGGGTGAGAGGGCATGCCTCAGAACCGATGGACTTAAGCTGATGTCATTCGGCACCCTTACTCTTTCTTAGTAGCAAAGACCATTTTAAAAGTTCCTAATCCCCCCGCAACACACACATTCCTTCACCTTCATTATGTTGTTGCAACTGTGTAGTTTCTGTGCTCAGACAAGGAAATTAGGACAGGTGTTCTATGAATGTCCTAAGCCAGTTTTGCCTCCAAAGAAAGCATTTGCCCGAAGTATGTGTTTAAAAGGCTCTTAAAATAAAAGTAAACCATTTTGACAATAAATACAAGACTTTGCTAACTACACAACTCAGCTGAAATTCTAACTTCCAATCTAAACTTGGAAAAATTAGCATGACTGTGAAATATCTTCACTGCTCAACATTCATGGTCAGTAAGCATTGTATTAAAATATTTTCTTTATTGCCCTGATGACTAGTCTTCCTATCAGCACTTCCTATACTACTGTTCAGCCTCTCACAGTCTCCCTCAGCAGAAAGACTGGCCTCATCCAACTATCTTTTCAGTCATTGCTAGCATTTTAGCCTCACTTTGGATTTCTCTAGGAGCCTGACTCTACTCCCATTAAATCTCAGTATTAAAAATTCATTTACTTCAGTGGGATTCACCCTTTATATTTGCAGTGTCATAAGCAGGTTGTGTGATCAAACATTTACTATTTTCAAATGAAAAAAAACTGACCCAAGAAAGCATTCATTTTTCTTGTCAGCCACCACCATCGTTTGTTCATGTTCAGACACAAGGCCAGAAGAGTCTCTTCAGCTGTTCTGAAACAGAAAGTGGGAGCTTTCATTAGAAGAGTGCTTTACCGCCAAACCTATGCTCATGTACCCTGACGTTTCAGGGCAATTGGCAGCTCACATGAAGTATGATGTGAGCTTCTTCCAGTCTCTCCTTTCAGTCGGGTCTAATCACCACATCTTCACATCGCCTTTTATGGTGACTATATATAACACTTGATGGAGAACACTTGACAAGCTTCTCAAACACGCCGCATGGAATGGGCTCATCAGCCACTTCGCTGGCCTCCACCCAAAGAAGTTAGTCTCGGTTTTCTCAAAGTGTTGCATGTCCACCCTAACACACCTAGTCACCTTCCAAAATAAAGCAGCTGGTATCCCAGCACTTCAGATGGCAGGCAGAACCCACCTGTGTCTGCCTGCTCTTGACCACAGCATCCTCAGGCACATATTCCATGTGCAAGCTAGTGTGCCAACACAGACTAACGGCCTCAGCCCCCAAAGCATGCCATTTTCTCTCTACTGTTTTCTTCCCACAGAAGTAGAATTCCTGTGATCCATTTTGCCTTGCTCAAAATGGAGTGTGCGCTCCTATGAGGTCCAACGCCTTCTTCCCAATGTAACAAGAATGACTGGTAAGAGTTTATCTCCTCAAGGCCCAAAGTGCCAATGTAAACTGATTAGTTTATTCATTCAATAGCTGCAACAATCTGCTGTCAGAAAAACTAAAGATGGCTCTGAGAGCTTTAGACAATTCCTCCCTCCAGATTTGGGTTACCATCTTCTTGCTGGAGGTGTCAGTGGGGTCATGATGCCGAATCAGTAAACTGAGTAGGCTAGTTTGACAGCTAGCCCACAGGAGAGCTGGTACCCTCCCTCTTCCTCCTTCTTCTTCTTCTGCTTCTCACTGTGGTCTCCAGTCACTGAACCCATGCTGCTTTGGCAAAAACACTATTAATTTTCTTTCCGGTTAATGTTAGATTTGTTCTCAAAGGTTGAAACCAAGAGGGAGGGGCGGATCCTCTTTGAGATCAGTGAGCTCTTAGAACTGCGGTATCATTCAACAGATCATGTTCATGCTCCTGAGCTGCTTCAGTGCCAAGTCTAGATACAACTTAAAACTGGCAGTGAAAACCAACTCAGAAAAAAAACCATCACCCTCTGGGCACTGAGACTGATTTTTCTGCTGCCGGCAAGAAATGTAGCATCCAGCAGATGGGCAGAATGAACAACTGGAGGAAAATGTGGCAATATATTTTGAAATATCTTGAGTAGATGAGTTAGAGCTCATCTGATCATGCTGTTGTGGAACTCGAAGTATTCTTCTGTTCTTACTTCATGAAGACCTGAACAAATGCACAACTGAATCTGTCAGCTGAAACCAACCACATCAATCAAACCTGCATAAAACCACCCAAGAAATCAACACATTTCTATGGGGACAGCACCAAAAGCTTCAGTTGGACCCATTTCACTATGTCAGCATTGTACTGTGCTGACCACACTGTGAACTCACAGGGCTCTGGATGCACGAGCAGAGAGGGCTGATCTCACGATTGTCGGCCCCAGCAGCCTACAGTGCTCTGTTCTGAAAGGCTTCTGTCCCCACTGCAGATGTGTGTGTAGCTCACAGCCTCCTTGTCTTATGGTAAGCCAGAATTGGTGCCAAGTTTCTTTTAAAACATTGGGCTAAAGACCATTTAAGCTGCAACCTTTTCATGAGGTGTCCCTGCCAAGCTGCCCCTGCACAGGGCAGGAATTCAACCATCCCAGTTGATGATGCAATTCCACATATAATTTAGGGCAGTATAGGCTGATGCTGTCTCCATATCCTCCACATTTTTAGCCTCCCTTTTCTGGTTTGCCTCACCATCTCTCTTATACGGGCACAAAGTGAAGCAGATGAGGGAGTGAAACAAATCTTTTAAGTTTTGCTCCACCAAATCTGTTCTTTTTGATACACATCTGCAAATGTTTGTGCTGTAACTAGGTCTTTTCTGGAAGCAGTTCATGTAACTACTCAGTAAATATCCCTGGTCATGCATTAACAGCCTGCAGATTACTGGCAACCTGGGATTTAGTTTCTGTGTTACGCAGTTCATACATGAGAAGTTTTACTAGGTTGCTTCAGAAACTTATCTATGAATTTAAAAACAAGGAGCTTAGTCTAAGTTTGAAAGAAATGAGGACATTTTTATCTGGCTTGGCAATCCTTTCTGAAGGTTTCCCCATGCCTCTCCAGCTCTGAAGAGTGGCTCAAAATAGGAAATAAGGAAAGATGCAAAGATCTCCAGTTCAGAGTAATATTCAAAGTTATTTCTAGATTAAACAGTCACACTTTTAAATAGTCAGATGAAAAACTATCTTTCAATGTTCAAAATGGCTAAATATTAGTTCATTTTAAATAAGAGGGCATTATAGGTATTTTAATCTCTATAGGTATTTATAATCTTTGCCATTAATATGTAACCCTACACAATATGTAATTTTGTAATTCTGTGACTATACTTTCATATTTATGCAAATGAGCTCTTCAGTGTACTGCAGCTGTTTCCTCAACCACATAAAGTGTTTGCTTGTTGCAGGAAAACATACGTAATTACATTAGGTTGGCTGCCAAGAAATAATAGTACTAGAAGTAAAACCTATTGATCAGACAACTGGTACATCAGTCTGTATGTCACAGCACAGCTGCTGTTGCTAGAAGCTGTGGGATCATTCCTTTGTAAACTCTCCAGCTTTTCACAGATTCATGCCATGTTTCTTTCCCTCCATGCAGCAGGATAGCTTAATGCTGTAAAATCAGTACTCGTCATTTGTCCTGATAATGGCAACTGCTTTTAAAAAGGCAAATATTATCACTTTCTCTCTTATAAACGTGTGTTTTTCAGGTGCATAGCACACATGCACACACACTTTGCAGTATCAAGTGGATTTTCAATGGAGGCAGTTATGCAGCAGAGATACTGAGTGTTCAATACTGGATTTTGGAAATCACTAGAGAAATTTAATGGTGGGGACGGAGAGGTTTCAGACATCAAAAGTTTGGCTGCTCCTCTGGGCACAGAAGCTGCTCTGTCTTTCTCTGGGTCCATCTGCACAGTCAGCCTNAGAAGCTGCTCTGTCTTTCTTTGGGTCCATCTGCACAGTCAGCCTCCAAAAATTTCAGAGACCAGCTGCCCAACAGAATATGCAGCCATGCTAACGGTTCTACCTACTTGTTGCTGAAAAATGTACAACATGATGATAGCTTATGAATCACTTAAATGTGATTTCTTAAACTATGAGTGGTGATCTGCTGGAAGCTTTACTCGATTATTTGAATCTTCTCTAATGTCAACAGGTTAAAACAAAGCACAATCAGATAACAACTTGCACCGACCACTTTGCTTCACTGCAGCCATTCTGGGGGGGAGTAACAACCAAAACCTAAGTAGCTTTGCAAGCAAACTGAGATTGTGAGGTTGATGTTTTTGGCAGGGACGGGCAGATGATGCAAATCAAAGACATGAGAGAGGAGAAGATAGCAAGCCGTTAGCAACTACAGCTGTAGGTGATCTGGAAAGCTCTGAGGCACGCTTCTAGCAGTTCCACATCAAGAGACCTCTTTTCTCTTCCTCAAAATGTCTTGGCAAGCTTGTAAGGATCACCAGAATCACATAGGAAAAACTGATTATTGCTATCACCAACCGTGCCTTTTATGTACATATGTTTCAGACTGACCCTCACTATTGCCTCTGACTTAATCATTTATACACATCAAATGTTTTATCTGCTATGCCATTTTACAATCTCTGAATTAAGGAAAATAAAATGTTCATTGCAAGAAACAAGTCTCAGCTGTAAACTATCTGCCTGCAATTGCAACACTGTAAGCTCTCTAACCTCGTGCTAGTTTCTGCTTTGGTGCATGAAGGCTGAAGTGTAAACCCCCTTACCCAGTATCCCAAAACCATTGTCAAACTGCAACAAAACACTTTAAAGAGTCAATACATAAAGACATATATGTTTCTCTAGCCAGTTATGGAATACCTAACTGCCACTGTGAGATTTAAACTTCAACAATTACTATAGAAAAATGCTTGATATCTTTATTATTCTGTCAATTTTCAAAATAAAAGAAAAACATATAATATGCATTTTTTTAAAACACTAGCTCTTGACTCTATGGATATACACGGCCAAGTTTGAGCAGCTGCAGTGACCTGTTCTTATACTGAATTGGGCTTATTACAGCCTGACATTTGTATAGTTTTACCAGGTGAAATAAAAAGCTTTGTCAACAACAGCATATATTTCATAAAAACACAATCTATATGTAAGCACCTTTGCAAATCCCATCTCTGAATTTCTTCTCAAATGAAAGCTCACAAATGAAGAGCAGTGAAAAGCAATTTTTTGTCACAGCAAAGTATGTTTTTTACCTCTATTTTCTATTACAACATCTCAAAATCTGTCCTCCCTGCCCTTCTCCAAAAATGAAGATTCCTCCTCTTTTTCTCACAGTCTTGGACTTCCCCTTTCATCACAACCCACAAAACTCTCATATTGAATCATCAATCCAGTCATGGGAAGTTGGATGTACCTCACACTGGAGAGCAGCTGAGATACAGTGAAATGAGGCACGTTTGCACCAGCTGAGTGTGTTGCCTTATCAGCACTCATAGCCCCTGCCAGCTTGAAAATGAAGGATGGAACTTGAATTCATTTTAGTACAGCTGAGCCGCCAGATCTGTTCCCACATTATATTAGTATTTTCTCTTTGGCCTTTGTTGACAAAGCTTTGCCACCCACTCATGAGAATGGGCTGCTGGTGTCTGGCTTGAACGCGTACAGCAGTGTGCAACCCATGGAACAAAGGCAGCCAGCTCAGATCTGCCGAGTAGTCTGTGCTGCCTGACAACGGAGGGATAGCTTTAGCGATTGACAAGTCAAAGCCTGCAAAACTCTGCTGAGATACTCACAGGCACACCGAGATGAAATGCGTCAAGCTGAGACTTGTCGTTGGAGCCATGATCTGGTCAAAAAGGGTGCTCTGACCCGCAGTCCGCCCTGTTTCAGACCAGGCAGGTGGGGGGCTGTGGCAATGGGTGTGCTGCCAATGGTGCGGGGCAAAGCCTGCATGTCACATCGTCAGAACACACTCATCCAATTAAATTCAATCATCTGCTTCTAGAACTAAGTAGCTAGAAACATAGCCTCCCAGGATTTGTCATTTCTGCTGAAAAACAAGTCAGAAATCACAAGAAAGTGTAGTTTGAAGTACCAGGAAAAAAGGTAACTGTACAGGCACTATTTCTTTCTTTTAAAGAGAAGCTGATACACAAGTTTAAGACAAACACCTAGTTTGTGAAACGAAGTTTGATGGGGTGCAGAGGACCAACTGAATTGTTGCTAAGGATTTCACAATCCCAGAGAGGCATCCCATAGTACACTGTAAATGAACTCCCACTCAGCCACTGTAGAGGAGACAACAAAACGCTAATTTACAACACTGCATAACATCTGCAGGTAAAACCAGTCTCTGTGAGGACTCTCTGAACTCAGAGCAGATGAGTTACAGAAGTTCTTGCAAAAGAGCGAGAATGTTACCAGTTGAAGCCATCCAGTGCAGGTAAGGCCTAAGGCAATGACAGTAACATAGGAAATAATGTCAATACAAACCAGTCCACAAGAAATTGGTCATTATCAGTGGTTAGTGCCTATTTTAGAGTAAATAGACTAAGGAGAAATTGATAATTAATATTCTCAAACTAATTATGACAAATCACAACTACAGTAACTGCTGCTGTCTGAGTAAAGCTATAGATCTACTAATTTGCCACTTAAACAACAATAATACATTCCTTTGTTAGCGCCTGGACTGGATGTGTCCCATCAGGTTTATTAAAAGACTGCATTGCTACTCTAAATGGGAGATCCAATTTTCTTTAGAGGAATCAAAATAAAAAACAGCTACTATGTGCTGAGAACTGATTTCTCATGAGTGCGATGGGAAACAATAAGCTTTCAGCAGCTTCTAGAATCAAGGCTAAAATACAGGCAAGCAGAGAATCTGTACCTGAAACAAAAGCTCAAACAGGGCAAATGAATTAGAGCAAAGGGAAGTATGTCATAATCATCAGCTTTATCGCAAGACCTTCTTGTTTTCTCTTTAGGCCTATTCCAGTTCCTAATGTGGGAATTTCATTGGCTTCACTTGGGCCTTGTGTAAATTTTTTTCACTTTTACTGCATGACTCAGATTTGAGATACCATTCCCTTAAATCCATTCCAAATAAAAGTTAAGCACATGCCAAATTATTTTCTCATGTGTATTCTGTCCTAAAATCAGCCCCAAAACAACATATCAATTTGCACTGCTACTGCGCTTGAAAGTTTTTCTTTTTTGACTTGATACCTTGTACTACTGATGGAATTGTCCCTTCAAAAAATAAAGATACTTATTTAACTAGAAGAGAAGATCACCAATAGAGAAATAAGTTTTAATCCTACACATATCCACATAACTAAGAAAGAGGAAGTAAGAGCTCAAATATATCAATTTTACTTTGAAGGACTTACTAAAAACCATAGACTAAAGAAGCTTATTTTCTTGGAGATGTTTTTTTGGCACAGCAATATCTGACATCAATGTACGGCCAGCGAAACTTCCTTAGTATGCAATGAAATGCCTAGAGTACTGTACTAATTACGCATTTGGCAGGACGTAAACGCTTCTGCATTTGTGAGTAGCCTGTTAGTGTGTAAAATGTAACAAGCACAGATCAACAAGCAAGCTCAAATACCACATAAAAAAAAAAGTAAGGAAGGAACATATATGACTATAGCATCAGTGGCCAAGTGATCTGATCCCTCTGCATGTGGTGGAATAAAA
Organism: Himantopus leucocephalus; assembly: GCA_003993805.1. Taxonomy (NCBI): domain Eukaryota; kingdom Metazoa; phylum Chordata; class Aves; order Charadriiformes; family Recurvirostridae; genus Himantopus; species Himantopus leucocephalus. The sequence continues at coordinate 35,778,243 of RSEF01000007.1, read as the reverse complement.
TCTGCAGAAGCCAAATCCCTTCTCTAAACTCTCATCTTTCTTGAAGCCATGAATGCTAATCAATGTTAATGTAAATGCCGTCAGGTATCCAACCGTTATTTAAAAATAGAAACATTCCTCTAACAAGTACCTTCCCCAGGTCTCGCAGCACAGTTTGCACTGTCTCTCTGTTGTTAGATTGCACGCTCCTTAGGCCAACAAGTGTCATTTTTACTGCCTCTTACAGCGCTAAGCACATTATCGAAGCTTAGCATCCCTAACTATGAAAAGAAAAGCAAAGAAAAATCCCACAAGTTAACTTTGATGTGGGTTTCAGATCCCAGTCCTGTTCTGACATCAGGAAACTGGACTCGTGAAGGATTTGTGAAGGCTGTTAGAAAAAAAGGTAAAGATATTTAGGGCTGACCTACAGAGGGGCAAACAGGAAAGTTAACATGTTTTACTCCAGTTTATTTAACTGCATGAAACCTCTCCATGGACACATATAATTATAGTGGCTTTAATTTGATTAGGGTAGGGTCTCTCTACATAAGGGAGTTGGCATACAATAAGCTGGGCTACAAATTTCTGGATCTCTGGCTTCTCTACGCTCACTCCCCATGCAGCAATGATAGCTGAGTCCACTTAAATATACATACACAAATCATGCCCACACAGGGAGTTAGCATGAGGAGGAGTAAACAGCATGTCATCGATTCACACTCTGCTGAACAGCACTCTGAAGTGCCAGATGACAGCGATACAAGTCAGATCTTCAGGGTATATGTACCTTTGTCATCAAACTTTAATCCAGGCATTCTCTGTTGCTTCTGTGCCCTCAGTTACTTCAGATAGATTTTCCTCTGTGTAGCGTGGGGAATGTACAGGCTGGCATAGACTTTTTCATCTTTAGTTTCTGGGAGGTGACAGTACTGTGCCACCTGAGAACAAAATTAAAATGCCATCATGCTGGGTGCATCTATAATGCCATAGTGAGAAAGTCTGTCTCATATCCTGCTGTTGAATATTTATACAGAAGCAGTGACCAGATTCCCCAATTAAGTTTGGGGTTCCATTGTGTTTGTAATTTTGTGCATGTCTGTAACAAGTCAATCACAGGCCTAGAATATTTAACTCATCTGGAGATGACAAAACCCCAGGGAACATCTACCTCACATCATCCAAAACCCACATAACATCACACTTTAGCAGGACTGGATACTTCTCCAGACACTTCCAGAGAAGTTAAGATTTTCATTTCAACTGTAACTCTTCCTAGAATATCTAAATTGCACTCCTTCCTATCTGTATCCACTTTCACTGCAGCTGGGAATGTTTTTACTATTGTAAAAGCTAGGGCTTAAAAGACAGCAAACCATCATCTGGAAGATATTGATACCAATGTATAACTGGTGATATGGACGCTGGCACTGACCCTCGCATCAGCACTTAATCTTGAGCTTCCCGACTAGGACATGATGAACTAGGTCTACCTAGATTTTGTCAGCATTATTTTAAAACAGAAACTACAAAACAACGCAGTATCAGATGCATGCTTAGCTACTTCATCCCTTTGGTGAGAAGAAACACAAATGATCTATTCCTCTGGAGCTACGTTCACAGTAGTCCTATTAAAAAGCAGAGAGACCAAACACTTTTATCACATTATATTACATATTCAACCATTCTATTAGAAGGAGACTGATTGGATGTACTCTGCCAATTCATTCCAATTCTCAAGCAATACTTTCCTTCCTTGCTATTAAGCGTCTCAGCCTCCCAATCTATAATAACTGGAATTGGAATCCTCTGTCTTTTACCACAGCATTTCCCACTGATTTAATCATTCTATTCATATTTCTTGCTGACCTGATTTTTCTCCCCTTTCACTTTTAAATCCCCTATTGACTTGAATTAATCTTGCAGAGGTCTTGTACAACTGGGAACTCACTGAGTTTTGAAAGCAAGCTCTGCTAGCTCACGAAAGGCCTTCCACAAATCTAGTTTCAAAAAAAGGTTAAATGCCTAGTGACAGAGGTAGCCAAGTGTCATTTAAAAAACCCGCAGCCCACCACATACATAAGAAGAGAATGAAAGTGATGGTTAAAGCAAATCTGTACCTGAGAAGCTGTTTCAATTCAACTTAAAAGTAATTCGGGGGAAACTGTAGAATTTTGCATAGGAAATGTAATGACAGAATTGCTACTAAAATAAAGGACCAGCCAGTTTCATGTGCACAATACCTAGGTCCTGCAACAAGCTCTCTTACTTCATGTTGTGCCATAGGCAAAACACAAATTATGCACTGCATCCATCAAAATCTATAACTAACTACAGTCCTCATGCCTTAAGTAACAACATGTAGCTATTTAACAGGATTTGATTCTGGGTTTATACTTTTCTCCCTGTCTTAAAACTGAAGAATATTTACATAACAGCTATCTCTACAAGGAGTCTTCAGTACGATATAGACTCATGCTGTGTACCTAATACAACCTTACTGAATAAAAACATATTTCATTTATGAGATCGTGAACAGAGGGCATTTCAGTCTGCTGCAGTTTCTTGTGAAATACACATTTATTTACTAAGCTTAATTGCCCCTTCTTAGCTGCACTAGAGTGAGGAGACAAAGAGGCTGCCATTTCAAGACACATACTGAACCTTGGTTATACAATAATTAAGCACGCTTGAAATATAAATTTAAAAATATTTTGTTATAATCAGATACAAGCTCATATATAGTAGGAAATAACCATTTCCCTGCAGTGAAAAGTGTGGAAACAAACATCCACTGGTGCCCACAAAAACATGAAACAGCTCTTTACTTTTTTTCTCAGGGTAGCAGTCATGCTGTGGAGTGAAATATTTATTCCACGTACAGTGGTTACCATTTCTACTACTATTTTATAGATAAAAAAATTCTCCTAAACTAGGATCAAGAATCAGCATGCTATTGCAGTACTGAACAACCTAATAGAGCTGTAATAGAAATTCCTACTAATGTTTGCATTTCATATAGTTCTATGGTTTCGGGTAGTGGTTCACAAAGCATGGTCTATGGATCACTGTTAGTCAGCCAAGTCATGACAAGGGATCTATAGAGCTACTGAACGCACTCGGTATTTTCAGTAAAGAATTTGATAGAAGTGGATGTATCCCTGAGAAATTGAGCGGCCTAATATTGATCCATAATTACACACTCAACCGTCAATGCCTCCTCTCAATTATAGGGGAATATTTACAGAAAACAACATTCTCCATGTAAAGAACAAGGATTCAGGTTTCAGCTGAAAATAGAAAGGTTATAAATGGCCACAAGCTAAACTTTCAGTCAGGGGAAGATACCCTTATCCAATTACACGAAAATTTCTTGTCCTTTCCTGCGATCAAACCATTTCACTGCACTATTAATACCACCTCAGCAGTATTTTCTATCTAAAGAGGCAAAAGCCAGCACATGAAAACAGAGCAGTCACTTGGCAAGGAAAATAGTGCAAGTCTAAAGGCACAGAAGACATCACTGCGTAGCAGAAACATTATTAACAGGTTTTTGTCCCACGTTTTTTGTTAATTTTTCCTCTCCTTTGTATTGTGTTCCTGGGTTGGTTTTTCTTCATAAATTACTAAGAGCTTTGTGAGTTTCTGGCATGAAAAATATTGTGTAAATATTGTGCTAAGACAGAAACAAATGAAAACACATTTTTCCTTAGGTGCTTAGAGATATGGGAGAAGGTAAAGGGGAAAACCATTTCAGCTGGAGTGACTATTGCATTTAACAAATGTGCATGTAAAAATATTTATGAAGATAAACTTCAGATTACAATAAAAGGTGCAGAATCTTTTTGCCTATTTTGACAATTCTCCTCATTACAATACCAGAGCTGTTGATAGCAGCTTATGAAAGTAGGTATTACAGAAACTAAGTACATTACAATTCATTTTCCTTCTTTATGCTGGTACTTCGACCTTCAAAAATTAGTGTAGATTCTTGAAGTGATTATATAGCTGTCTGTAAGTTTATGCCCAGTATCTACTGAAAATATTTGCAAATTGAAAAGAAATAATTTTCACCTCTAATTGCAGTAGCAAAACTATTATCTTATTACTATTCTTACCACGAAACTGCAAAGCTTGTCTGGGCAAATTATCCCTCTTGCTGCTAGATAAAAACTGAACATGAAGCTGCTGAAATAATCTTACAGTAGGGGTGTTTAAAAATGAAGTAAAAATGTTATTCACAGGTTCAGAGGAGGAGCAATAATGAACACTTACTAGTTTTAAAGGTATCTGGTGATTTAACTCATGCAATTTCTTTTGCAAAACTATCTCATTGTTTTAAGTGTCCTTGAGAGTTCCATGCCACTAGCTGTGAATTTGAGAAAAAAAATGCTGGTTTTCATCAACATGTGCATTAAATCCATATCAGATTTTCCTTTAAGAAGTTTATGTCAGTCAATATGGGTTCTTTATATCACCCACTGTTTTTCATACTGCACCAAATTAAAATGAACCATCTTGTAAAGTCAACAAGTTATGTACACATTGTTTTCAAGGAATTGTCAAAGAACTGTTAGCTGCATATTGTCACCATGTCTTCACAAATCTGGGCTTAAGGGAGTAAGGGGAACAGGAAGCAGAGGACAACAGAAATAAGAAGAGGAAAAATGCATGTTAAAGATTGAACAAGGCATAAGAGCTCATAGACACCAATACCATAGCTCCCAACTCACTGGTAAACTATGACTCAGAAGTATGCATGGGTACTCCTGGGGAAGGCTGGCAATTTATTCTCTTGATAACTACTACTGTTGGTCAGGCAACTTGCTACCATTCTTACTTGTAGAGAGATGGCCTTCACAAAGATCACAACCTTTCTCTGGAAGTCCATTCACAATCTAAATAAGCATTCTCCAAGTCCAAGAGTTGCTCACCTAGAGCTTGAAGAAGAAGCCAACCCCTTTCCATGAGTCTGAACAAACCACAGGTCCTCTGAAAATGCTCCCCACCAGGAGGATCTCTGCATGGCCACAACTTCCTTAAGTTTTATAGCAATACAAATACTGCTGATTGTCTAACATGACAGTTCCAGTTTCTCGTATAGCCATATTTGATCTGCCTGGCTGCCACATTATGCCTTGCCCTTGAGACAGACAAAAACGCTAAGGTGAGGCCCGCTAGTCAACCTGTTGACCAGAGGAAAAGTCTGGCTGAATGAGCACAGTGTTACGACCTAGTCCTATGAGAAGAGGGAGTGAAGAGTAATTTCTCATCAAGCAGATTTGCCACATTGCAAGCCTATCATTAGTGTCAATCTAGCCTGATGTAGTCTAAACAGAAGTGACAGCTAGAAAAAGCTGGAGCTGGAAACTAAACCTAAAAGTAAGGGGATGAACCACCTTTTGAACGGTGATCTTCCCACTGTCCTAAAGTGATTAATTTAATATTTGCACTGAATTACAGCAATTACAGTTATCTGAAGGGCAGGATTCCTGATTTACGAAGATGCAAGTTTTGTCCAGATAGAAAGGATATCCTTCATTCTCCCATGCATTCATGACCTGAATTGTCGAGAACTCTTGGATCTATAAAAGAGGTACAACTCCTCCAATTTCTATTTTTGTTTGAAATGTCTAAACTATTTGGTCCATACTCCATGTCACATGCAGTGGAAACAGATTAAAAAGAATTAGAGATAATAAACTTATGCTAAATCTTCAGATGTTACAATTCTTCTTTATCAGTTTGGCCTGTATGAAAAAGGCCTGTACTAAGCCTGAGACCGTGAAGACCTCAGGTCTCTCAGATTTTTAACCACAATCACAATTTAATGCAGACTACAGACATAACACCAGGTAAAAATAAAATAGTTTAGTCTACTTAAAATTAGTACAGAAATATATACTCAAGGATACAGTTTCAGTATTACATTTGACTTAGTACAGCTAAACTACAACTTATTTGCAATTCCAAATCATTAAAATCACTTAGGAGCAGTTTGGTACAACATTCTGAGTCCGTACAAGAGTTCTGATCACTGCAGTGATGATACAAGAAAGGAATACTTGCTGCCATAATAATCATCTCTGGAGGACATGCCTTTCTAAAATGCACTGATCACATTATGAGAATTTTGCTTGCCACTTGTGTTTCAAAGCGAAAACTGAGCTACTGGAACATTGAAAAAAAGTCAGAAAAGAACCTTGGCTATTTTTCAGTTTTAGATCCCCATAAGCGTTCAGATATAGTTCACTTTCATATGTTAAATTGGAAAGGAGAAGATTTGAAGTTTCAAAGGCCTATTTATCTTCCTCCTAATCTAGCATGCTTGTTCCCTTTGCAATGAAACTTTTACTGTTATCTGCTCCTGTCTATTATCACATCATCCAACTTCTCTCCAGTGTTTCTGACCTTCACCTGCACTCGCTGCTTCTCTCATTCCAAGCTCCTCCAGGGGATGCCAGCTCTGAACTGAAACATATAGCTATTTTTTTGCAAACTCTTTTTTTAAAATCCACATCTACTGTGACACATGGAAGCTATGAGGTGACTAACAACGGGTCTACCAAAGGGAATCTAGGAAATATTTGATAGTAAAAATAGCAATAGCAAAATTTATTCTTTTCTACTCCTCATTGATTAGTTTCTTAGGGCATGTCTGCACTGAAAAATACTAAAGGACACAGAGATACCTGAGCTACTACTGAATGAGCCAGCTCTGCGGGACAGAGCTAATTAGCCTAAGCACATGCCACGGCTTTAAAGAAGGAAGTTACTATTTCTTCACAATACTGCACTCTGCCCTATCACTGCACAAGTGTGCTCAGTGGTAGCCTGATGATTTCTGGATCCATCACAGTGTAGAATTTCATTAGCAACTGTGCAAATGCAACTCCATTAAAGTTAGCAAAACCCATATGATGACTGATTTGTAGGTAGGTTTTTTTCTTAAGGTCTTAGATGCATGTAAACAAACACCTGTTCGAGTAGAAAGCCACCAATTTTGAACTTCTGTCCATTAAATAAATATACACATACCTATATCAAAAATAACGGTTTGTTTGTGTGTGACGAAAAAAAATATTGAATGCTGAAGGACACCATGGGGATCGGTCACCCAGAAGAGGGTGACTTCAGGTGCATGCACATAGAACAGCCTTTTGGAAGACGTGGAAAGCAATTTCTTGACATTTCTTGAAACAACTTCTCCAATGCAGAAATTATTCTCTTTTTATGCTCTTTCAACATTACAAGTGCTGGAGTGTGTCCAAAGAAGGGCAACGAAGCTGGTGAAGGGTCTAGAGAACATGTCTTATGAGGAGCGGCTGGGCCACTGGCATTGCTCAGTCTGGAGAAAAGGAGGCTGAGGGGAGACCTTATCTCTCTCTACAACTACCTGAAAGGAGGTTGTAGAGAGGTGGTGCTGTGTTAAAGGGCAAAATAATTTGGCAGAAAATAAACCTCCTTGTGTTCCAGCCTGTATCAGGGGGGCTGAGGGCGGCTAGGCTTAGATTCTGAGTGATGCCCAATGCAGCGTTAAAA
>RSEF01000007.1:35718369-35770622 GCA_003993805.1 Himantopus leucocephalus | reverse complement strand
CCAGTGTCTGAGGAGGACTCTGTCTGTTCGTCATCTTTGATCCCGATCCTGAATACAGATCTGGAATCCAGTTCCTATCTGTCACTGAGTCCAGTCTAGGATTTCCCAGAGCCTGCCGGTGATGTGATCGTCATCCTGGGAGCTTGATATGGTTTTGTATATATTTCATTATTTTCTTTTTATTATTTTATTAATATTTCATTAAAGTAGTTTAGTTCCTTCTAAACTCAGAAGTCTCTTTCTCTCTCTCCTTCCTCTCCTCAGAGAGAGGCAGGGGAGAGCATCTGTCATTCTGCCTGAGTGGCCAGTCCAGCCCAAACCACAACATTTTTGAAAATTCAAAAGAAACAGAATAAAGAACTGCATTTTTTTATTTGCTCCAAAACACTGCTAAAGTATTATCTTCTACTATTTTTCAATAAAATTGCATCAAACAGCTAAAGGTGACTTAATGCATTGCCTATCTGTGCAAAACCACAAGGACAGTGACCTTAAAAATAAAAGTAAGTTACTGAAAAAAAAAGGAATAGTAAGGAAGGGTTATGACAGTACCTACATCAGGCAGTTCTTTTTGGATTTTCTTATTACAGCCAGTCTGAATGGGCTGTAGCACTCTGGGATAGGATAGGCTCATGCAGCTGAACTGGAATCAGGCAATGATATAGTACTCAGTATCTGTGGAAAAATATGATGCTCAACATTGACTGGAGTAGGGGGAAAAATTGGGTGGTAGGAAAGATACAGACTAGAACAGGCTCCTGTAGACTGGAACTGGAAGTTACATAAGCGTCCTTAGTTTGTCATTTCATACCTTGTTAATGCTTGATTTTGCTCTGCTGAAGTTGGTTTTATGTAGCCCTGTGTGGGGATGTGGGGATGCGACCTGTGGAACAGTGGTCTGGGAATGTCACCTGTGGAACAGTGGTCTCCATCGATTAGAGTGGAACTGGCAGTAAAGATCTCTGGTTTCTATTCCCAGCCTTACCACTGACAGTACCACTCACCATGAAAGTCACTTTCCTGCTCTGTTCTTCAGCTTCCCCATTTATAAAACATGAATATCGTTATTCACTTACTTCACAGAAAGTCTTAGCGATTCAGTTAATCAAAATGCTTGACTGAAAAATAATGTATGTGAACCTTCCTCAAGGAAAAGAAAATAAAACCTGCAGTTAGCATAGTTCCTAACAAAAGGAATCACAAGAAGAAAGTGAGTTGTAAAATGGTCATTTTTAAGAAATTTACCAAACTGTAAAGGCTATCACCCATGACAGCATGCTAGAATGGAGTTCATATGAAAGTACAACCCTTCAGATGATCATAGATGAGTACTGAATAGGCAGCCACCATGGTCATTATTTTATACTGAATCATTCGATGAGAAAACACTGTATTATTTTTCAATTTTATGTGCATCATGTCAGAGCATGATGAGATCCTATCAGTTCTTGTGCACTGATGCAGATTTCTCATAAACAGGAAAAACTCCCAGGTTAAGTTCCCTTATTTTAAGTACAAGGTTGGCAGTTTTTCATTAGCCTTAAAACTAATCTGTTGTGTAGGGTCTTAGACGTATTCGCTCTTCTTGCGAGAGAGACAATAACTTCTCACCTGTACTGGATTTTTTTTCTAATGAGATACACTGAGCCTGGATTCCAGCTTCACACAGTATGGGCTATCACCTTCAGCCTGGAGTTCCCATTAAAGCACGGATGCTTCCTCACTTTGCTTTACATTGATATTTTAATTTTGAAAAGAGAACTAGCATAAAAGAATATACAAAATTCAACTAATGAGGTACTTCAACAGTTGGTTTAGATTAATATAGTTGTTTTGGTAGTATGTACTGGATTAGAGTTGGATGGTGTATTTCTGATATTCGAAGAGACAGAAAAAAACCCCAGCTGAACTAGAAAGGTTTATAAAGGCTCAGATAAAATGATATATGATTTATTTGAAGGTATCTTTCTACAGCTCAGAAGCTGTCCTCTACTGTGACAGATTGAAAAACTCCAGTACAATTTGTCTTTTCAAGCTGTCCCTGAAAGAAGATTCTGGGGGAAGTTTTTCAAGTGTAGAAACATGCTGTCTTCTTAGATTTTAGTTTATATCCAAGCTACTGAACTGAGAACATTTTATATCCTGTCAGTTTCAATGTTTGTTGGTCTACTTTTATAATTGTGTCACTTGCGAGATTTTGTTAGAACAGAGACTGGGGTTTGTAATACTGTGAGTTGTGAAAGTAACACAGTAATTCACAGAGAGCTTTGTTTTCATAAACATTCCAAAACAGAGGACTCCCAAAGTCTCTGGTTCTCCTAGACAGCTTTATAAACTCAGGCTTGGTCCTGTCTCTCATGTGGAATCAGTTCCTTATTCCAGAGCAGTGAATTCTGCCCGCTACTCACTATCAAGGCACATTTTTTCATTATTGTTCCTTGATTCCCTTGGCCAAATACTTATTTATTTGCCAAAATACTGAACAGAAACAAAGTTATTTGTGATTTCAAGTCAAATTTTGTCTAGGTATGTCTAAAAAAAAGGCAGATAATGACAGAAGTCAACACGTTTTGGAATAGTGGAAACATTCTGTGTCTATGTTACACAATTGTTTAATGTTGGCTTTTCATTAGGAAACATTTTAGAAGTCATTTTAAAATAAAAGAAGAAATAGAAAAAAGATGAAATATAACTTGATTTTAGTAAAAAGTGAGACATTTCTATGGTGGGTAAAGCTGATGGCTCATCTGAGATTACTCAACTCTTTTGGGAGGCAGTTTTCTTGGAAGTTAAAGTATTTCTGTGCCAGTTGTTGAAAAATTCAGGCAAAAATATATCATCTTGTGGGGAATTTTTTTGATAGCCAGTCCACTTGCAATGCTGAAGTTCTCTTCTCATGGTCACATATCAGTTGCTTATCAGTGTTGCTGCAATAAGCTTGCAGCTCCACCAGTCAGCCAGAACCCAAGTTGTTACTGGTTTTATAGTAGAGTGGCAAAAATAGAGTCAGCTTTTTCTGGAAAATGAGTGTGCATATGGAGAATCTTGGAGAAAATCTTGTCACACAACTTGTGTTCTTTCTTGGTAGTCTCTACATGTGCTCACATGTGCTTCCACTTTCATTTCCTTTAGGGAACAAACACTGGGATGCTTTCTTTGCCCACACAATTCTCAGTAATATTTTAGGCTAAGCATTTTACTTCCTGCCTTTTGTCTGTTTTCTCTACATTGAACCGCAACGTCTGCTTTCTCAGAGAGTGTTTGCTTATTCTGCTTCCCAGTTCCTTTACCTTGAACTTTTGTATTTGTTCTGCACTAATGGCTATTAATGTTTTGATGCTTTTCACTCTACAGCCTCATTCTGTCTCAGGTCACAGTTCTCATCAGACACCTATTACCCATTCCAGCATTTCAGGAGTTATTCCTAGTAACACTGTCAATCATTTTATGTCCTTGCTTCCCAATGGGAAAGTAGAGAAACTAAAAAAAAAAGAGAAAAAAGGAAAAGGGAAAAAGAAAAAAGAAAAAAGAAAAAAGAAAAAAGAAAAAAGAAAAAAAAAGAAAAAAGAACAAAAAGAACAAAACGAAAACAAGAAAACCCAAATTTTATCCTCATTTTTTCATCATCGTTTTCATGGTCAGGTCAGTTTATGGTAAGATTTAATTCTTGTTCTTTCTGGTCTGGATATCCAGGTGACCAGATGGCCTGTCTGTAGGTGCTGCATTTTTGTCTTGTTAATTGCATTTCCTGCCATGTTGTGGGTGTCATGAATCTGCTCAATGACATCAAATATCATCTAGGGAGTGCTGAATAGTAACAGCTCAAGCTTTAGAATCAAATTGTTCTTTATCTACTGCTTACAGAAATCCCAGAACTGTGGCAAATGTCTGAGTCATGCATACAGATTTTTGCTGTCTCATCTACACTCTCATCTCTTGCAACTTGTACTTCTCATCTAAGTGCCATGCAATTTATTACTTGCGTGAAAGACTCTTTATAACATATGAATTGGAAAAGCTTCAAATGCTGCAGGTTTTAAGTCATTATTGCTGCTCAACTTAAGACTTATCTTCATGGCTAGCACTAACACCATTCTTAATTTGCTTTCTTTCAGGTAAGACACAACAGTCAGCAACAGCGTACAAACAGGCCCTACACTTCTAAGGTTGCTGGGTCTAAAAAGAGCTAATTAAGCCTTTATTAACCAGCATGCCATACTATATTACTGAAACTTTGCTATGAACTAAGATGTTGTCCTATCAGGAGCACAGATTTTTCTCTTTCAGCGTTGTCCCTAACTGCTCCCAGGAACCATTCTGGCAGTTCTACACTCGGAAGTCCTGAGGTCAAGTCCTCGGAGGCATCCCTTATCCGTACAAATGTGTTTGCACAAACCTCCACTCTTCTTGTATACCTTTTCTGAAAGTCCTATTGCATATCTGTCCTCTATTATTCAGTGCACAGAGAGAATAATAAGTAGTATTGACCATTCAATAACTGAAATACTCTGATAAAGAGGCTAACTGAATGCAAAACAGTTTTCTATTTATTTCAAAGAAAAATATTGATAGACTTATCTTTTTAAATAAGCCAACAGAAACACAATGTCACCATCTACATTTTTCATAAGTAAATATATTTGCCACTGATAGGGAACTCTCATGAAGTAGTTGCTTTTTAAGTTCCTCTTGTGACTGTTCATTTAGGTAGAAAAGAGCCAAATTACCAAGCTTGGGTAAAAGCATTTGAGATAAGGTGCACATGGTTATGAGATAAGACCTATCCACCCCTATGCACATGAGTAGTCAAGGAACTAGAGGCAAGTGAAAGGTAATATGAACTGAGATAAACAGTGGGCAAGTACAAGGGAATTCTTTCCCTTCACTGGAAAAGAGATCATGTTAATAGCTGGGATTCACTACTGAAAACAAGTCTTGGAAATTATTTATATTCATCATATCTTGGACGATTACTTAAAGTTTGCCTAGAATGAGCTTTCACGTCAGACATTTTGAAAGTCAATTTACGTGAAGCAGATAGTACTGACGGAGTAAAAGCACAGTTAGTTCTCTGTTAACTTCAGGGCTTAGTGTTAACAGTCCTTTCTTGGACTGAAGGAAGGCAGTTCTGAGCTCACATGGGTGGAAGCTAGGGATGTCATACAGTGAGTTTAGATAGGACCATGTCTAGAAAACTAGTAGTTGGAAGTAGTCAGAGGGTGTGGATCCTTCTGTCACACACCAGAAGGTGAGAACTTACACATTACCATTAAAGGCAGGAGTAGATTCTTTACAATAGCACTTGCTTCTTAGAGCGCTGGCTTTTTGCAGATGGATATGTACGCATTTCTTAAAACAGCGTGGGCAAACCTTTATTTAAAACATAATAAAAACCATTACAGTATTCATTCTGGCACCAGCTCAAATTTCTCTTGATATTGAATTTCCTCCTATATCAGTGGTTTGCCTTCGCTGCCTAAAAATGGTCTTTATCTGCACGTGTGTACATGCATAGTACACCTGGTGAAAAAGTCTTGTCATTAGCTTTAGGTTTTCTTCAGGCTTTCTGCTTTCTCAGACACATCTACTGAAGTTATTTCTATAGACAAAGATTTTTTCCTTCACTTTCTATGCAGCTGTTCTGACGAAGATGTCATACCAACACAAGATTTCCCCCACCATTACAGGCTTTAAATTAGCCTGTAACTCCAAGGTATTAACGTATGTGGAAGGTCTTTTCTTCGCATAAAATCTTTGGAATAAAAACTGATGTACTTATTAGTAATATATGATTTTGGTGAAGTTTTACTAGGCTTGACATGAGAACTATGTAATGAAATTCTGTAGCCTGCATTCTGCAGGTTAATCCTATTTATTTCTTATTTTCTTAACTTGGATACACAATTTCTTTTTTCAGGACCAGAAATAACACTTTGAAAAGCATCTACTTTTATAGGTTTCTTTACGTTAATCAAAACATGCCACCATAAACTGTTTTCGGCATAGGTGACAGACCTGTTCTCTTGTAGATGGGAAGTTTTCCTCCAGTATGTTTTGAGCTTTTTGTTTTGCTTTTTTCCCCTTCTGATGCAAACTAACCACTTGCATACAGGTGCTCAAAAGAGGTCTCAGAGAAGCCACACTGATGATAGTATGTAGAAAAATTAATCTCAGTAATGGTTAATGGAGCTTTGTCAACAAAGACTGGTCAAAGTACTAAACCTAAATCATTCTCTATCCAGATGTTACGAAATTCATAGACTCCTTCATAGAGTACTGCATGAAAATTAGAACAGATTTCTAGAAAAACAGAATACCAAAGCTACAAATCAGAAGTATTTCAAAGGCACTTTGATTAACTGAACTACAGTTATGTATTGTGCCAATTGATCTCTGTTTCTTTCTTGCCAGGTGTTGCTTCTTGCCTCTCAAAAGAAACTGACCGTATTCAGCAGTCACCTTAAAATTATCATTAGGGAGATATGACTCAGAGAATCTCGGGTAGCCTCAAGCTATTCTATGTTTATGAGATTGCGGCTTCCTTTGAATCTCTTCATTTTGAGGAGATGTTGCTGCTGTCTTCTGTTATCTTAAAACTCGCAGGACCAAACAGATGTTGTAGATGATGACAAATCTGATCTTTGACTGCGTTCTTAGAAGACATTTTTTAAAGTTCCAGCCATGATTGCCTATGACTTTGAGATAACACAATTCATCTTCAAGTTTTTGTTGGCACTTAAAGGCAATTACATTTTTTGAATTTAAATACAGTATGTTGCAATTGTTCCACAGTGAATTCCTGGTTTTTGGATATGACCGTTACTGAACTGGCTTCTATACCACTATGGATAATTCTGTTGAAATCAACAGAGATACTCAGGCATAAAACAGACACACAAAAAGATCAGATTCCAAACTTCAAGTATTTAATGTAAAGTAGTCAGAGTATACAACAAGAGTCAAAAGAAATTAAGGAACTCAACTCTGAGTTACAAGAAAATTGGGCTTTTAATATATGTATGGGAAAACTATGGAAATTTTTTTTTAATGAATAGATACAGAATGAAACCCGCATGCAAATATGCTGTATCATGATGTATAATTACTGAAAATCTCTCATCTTTCCAAATCAATGGTGTCAATAGGCTGTGTTAAAAAAAAAAAAAGCTACTTTCACCTTTTCATAAAAGTGGGATTTTGACCTTGTCTAAGCATAATGTGCATGAGAGTTTACTGTATAATTTTCTTCACCAATTAGCACTTATGTTATGTAAATTTGGTAAAGCAGTTGAAAGCTAAAATCTCAAGAGAGGTTTGCGTCCAATTACAGTATTGCAAAATGATTCTAACACTGTTTTATCACTATATATTTCTTATGCCAGAGAAAATCTGACTCAGAAGACCATTATCTGCCTTAATCTACCTTTTCGTGACCTGCAGTTTTAAGGTATCTACACAGACAGAGTATCTCCATCACTGAGTGATACGCTGTAGTCATACTACATTATTCATCTCAGCTTTCGCTCTAGGAATAGGATACTTCCTTGCCGGTCTCTTGAATCCCAGAGCAAAAGGAAGCGATTCATCTTATGAATCATAGTATGTCTTGAGACACAAAACGCTTGCCAGCAAGGAGAAATGAACTAGATGAAAACATCAACAGTGCAAAATCTGTGCTAATGAGAACTACAGTACTTAAAGTAGACACTGATATGTAAAAAGGTGTTAAACCTAAATAGATAACAAAATAAATAAAAATAGATAAGAAACCCCTGTATTGTCTTAAAATGAAAAAGTTGGCTACATCAAAATTTCAAATATCGAGTTCTGTGTTCTCAGCTTGGTATTTAGCATTTGCAATGGTATCCTTCCAATATCCTGAAAGGTGTTTCCATTTATCCTAGCATTCAGGATACGCTATATATCCTTACTGCTATTCTTAACAAAAAGTGAATCACTTATTATACAAATCTCCAATATTTCTTAGAGATGAAATTCAGTGAGCCCATATCTTTTTAGCAAAACTCAGGAACCATTCTGCTTAGAAGATTTTCCAATAGAAACTCATACTTATTGCACAGATTACACTATTTTGACTACTACTATACACATATATTGTTATATACTTATATATGTAAGTATTGCTTATTATGTAGTGTACATGGTCCAGCACACATTTAAATTAACTTTATTTGGAAGAAAGCTGCACCCTTACATTTTGTCTACTTAAATGTTATAAAGACCAGATCAATTATAGCTAATGGTGGTGAATAAAGTTGTGTAAATTATGATTTTGGGGGGATGGTGAAATTGAAAAATTGAAAAACACAGCACAGACAGTGCTGGGAAAGGAAAGCTCAGTCTCTATAAAAAGCAAAGTTAGAAGGAATGTTGGGCTTTTACTATGTGTAGAGACAACTGAACCAAGTCCTGTCATGAAACTCAAGAGAATTTGGGGAATATTGATGTTGAAAATTACTCTTGTGAGTACTATAATTAAGGATTTTGTTTATCAGCTAGGAAGCAGGAGGCCATTTCAAGAGGCAACACCACAGAAATCTCAAAAAAAAAAAAGGTAATAAAGTTCAAACTTGTCTTCCTTATATTCTGAATTGAAGTGTGGTTTTTCCCTTCTACATGTGCCTTAGCAACTTGATCTTCCTTCAGTGAAGAATCTATTGATTCTTCTGTGCATCTATTTGTATGCTCTCTGAGCCAACTGAATTATATTCAGATCCTGTTTTTATCTGAGTTTATAAATTATGACGTTTGGAGCCCACATAAAACTCAGAACTTCATGCTTGTTCTTCCCTCTCTGAAAGTGACTTTTAAAGGCATTTTAAAAGTTACTTGGTATTGAAATGAGGAAAAGACTATGCATTTGGCTTCATTATCAAATTTATGAGTATAAGCCACAAAGCAAAATTTGCTCTTTATTGTTGCGTTCTGGTATAAAAAGAAGTTTCCACACACTGTAACTAAGTCTGTAGAAGGGTATGCTCCTTTGTCTTTCATTGCTTTTTAGAGAGCAGATGGGAGTAGAGAAGGAAAGATTAAGCATTACATTTAAAAATATAGGGTTTGATTTTACTTTTCTTTGGGAGAGGAGAGGAATGCTGATTTGCAAAGAACTTAAAGAGGCTTTCTCATCCTTTAGCAAGATCTGAAAAGAATCTATTAAATTCACCCTGAAAAAAATCATCTTTCCCACTAGACCCTATTATAAAAATTTTACCACATACAGGAATGTATTTAGTTTCCAAGTTACAGTCAGGAAAACTGTATTTCTAAAGACATCTGAACAACGCATAATGGCTGTTGTAGTTCTTGTTTTTAATTGTATACACAGCCAGCAGTACTGATTCCTCTATTCAGACTGCCTATCACTTCTCATTATGAAAAAAAATCATCTCATTGTACACGTGTGCGTGGGGGGGAAGGGTTGTTTAATCTGAAAGACCTGTAAACATGTCACGATTGCAGCAGAGAACATGAACTTTCAAGCAGTCGTAGCTGTCAGGTATGTGTCTTACTGAGCATATCAAACAATACCACTGGTTTGCCATCTTATTTGTGATCCTCAATGACACTGCAATGGCAGTGAAGAGAGACTAAAGTAGAAAGAACCTGGGAGACAGAACACAGTTATACAGTCATAGTTGTGGGGTTCTAGCAAATAGGAACGAATTCAACAACTTATACCTGCATGAAGGAAAAATAAGGAAAAAAGTGGAAGCTTTGTAGGGGTGGATGACTGAAAGGAATCTGGGATTTTTTTGGATATATTTTTTGGTGATAAAGCATTAGAGAACACTGAGGAGGAACTAACCAAAGATGATCAGCAATTTGCAGCCTGCCGTTCTGCAGAAAAATTAATGTCATGTAGTGCTGCAACCAGTCTCCAGTGAGTTTTCTGCCACTATGCTCTAAAGAAATAGCTATAGGAAGATATGATACCTGCTTTGAAGTCCTTACTATATATTTTAAGATGTAACAGTGAATAGAGAAAACACAGAAGGAGAAACTGAATGAAAGGAACATGACAATACAAAGCAAATTCAATTTAATAATTCTTTTTTAATGCTATCAACATATAAGCTTCCCTTGAACTAAAATGTGCTGCAAAGTGGACTGAAACTGTGTGTGAAGCATTTGTCTGTCTTGCAGAAGTTAGAAAACTCTAATGTTTTCACATTTCATATTTTTCAGTAAAATCTTTTAAGTGTTTGTTTATTTGTTTTTAATGAAAGAAGAAAGGGAAGCTCATACAGAACAGCTGAGCTCAGGCAAAGACTGGAAGTCCCAAGTTCAAGTCTCTGCTAAAATTAATGTTTGTTTATACAAAGTATAAACAGGGAAGAACAGGGAAGATTCTAATTGCATAACAGCCAGTAGCTTGGTGGTTAAGGTTTTATCTGTGATATGAAAGACACGAGATCAAAACTCTCACCGAATCAGGAAAAACAGAGACTTGAATCTGACTCACCCAACACTGGTAGGCTCTTTGCTACAGACACTGGAACACTGTTTATTCATACAATCTCACCCTCCTCCCTCAGAAGAAATTGCATCTTTGCAAAAACGTTTCTGCCAAAACTAGCATATATTTTCCAGTAAAGAGTGCTGGTTTCAAAACACTGACCTTTTCAAGTGAAGACCCATTCTGTTGAAACATTAGAGAATAATTTTAGAGCTGAATCACTAACTTGTAAGAAATGAGTTGCTTGTTACAGCTTAACAGGTTTTATTATGTTCCTTTTCAGGAAGAAAATCTAGAAGGAAAATATAAAAAGAAGCTAAGGTGGAAAAGTCAATCCAAATTGGGTAATGCCTTAATATCCTGGAATTTCAAACTCCAATTGCAATTCAAATTCCAAAGCCACTGTATTATAAAAAGACTAAAAACTTCCCTGCTGAATTTTTATAGACTTTTAAAACTGTCCACAAAATTGTGACTCATATCAGCTAGATCAGGCTTTGCATTTATTTAACGCAAAATCACCCATACATCTTGGCAGTACATTTGCAATGTTGTCTGCTTGCCATTCTGAAAGTAGAATAAAAGGTAGAATAAAATAAGATATTATGGATTTATCATGATTCCTCCAGAAAGTGATCTCATTTGGACAATGTACAGGAAAGGAAAACAGAAAGCATGTGACACTAACATTATCTTGGGTTGCTTGCCATTCATTTTTCTAGCATAAGTTACTAAAAATAATTAACTTGATTAAAAAAATAGTGATATAATCCTGTTGTAAATCTTGAAAACATATTGCAGGAATGTGTTTACGCGCATGTGTATGTGTGTATAATGCTTCCTTTCACCAAAAAGATCTCAAAGAGGTTTATAATGAAACTTTAATTAGGATATAAAATTTCACCATTGAAATGCGGCTACCTATTGGGTAGAGAACGACTTCCAATTGTAACTTCATCTTGCAAATCATTTAAATGCATGTTTACATATGCAACTACTTCCTTTAAATTTATGGGACTGCTCATATGCCTAATACTGAAAACAATCTATTTCACATACTTTGAGAGTTAACATCATCACGTATAGGAGCTGAATTCATGCAGTTCACCTCATATCACAAAACAAGGGTGAAGAAATCTGGTCAATAACCCAGAAGATATTCTCTCTTTCAAACAGAAGCATGGGAAATCTGATGTTTAATATACAGTAGACAGAATTTGTATTTTGAAGAGTCTCTCTAAGGTGAAAGTCCCAACAGCCTGAAACTTGATCACCCTGGAAAGAGGAAAGACTGTGTTCCCTGCCCAGACTACAGCACTTAAAATCTCCAAATACTAATCCTTTTATAACTGTATGTTAATATGCTTCCTTATTCTTTCTAGGAGCATTCTTAAGCAAACTTATTCTATAAAGAAACACCTAAGAATTGTTAGGTAAGGTGTTTGAAAAAGTCAGCCCTGAAGAAGGGATCCAGATTGACTGCAGTAGAGGAGTAACATCAGTTGGACGAGATGATTGTTGTAAGTACCTTCCAAATAATCTATTCTATTCTATTCTATTCTATTCTATTCTATTCTATTCTATTCTATTCTATTCTATTCTGTTCTGTTCTGTTCTGTTCTACTCTACTCCATTCCATTCCATTCCCATTCCAAATATGAGGACTTTCAAGTGAAGGATGGCACCACCACAGTGCAGTGGAAACATTGCTCTGTCCCAGTGGAAGCTGGAAGGAAAGAACGTCTACTACAGTGATTTTCTTCGTTAGGCTTTAATCTCTTTTTAGACAAAGTAACATAGCACCTTTCCCTGAAAAGTTTTGAAAAGTATAAATACTCCTGAGTTTCTGCCAGAAAGTAGTGTGTATTTTAAGCGTGTATTCCTGTGGGTCCTCCTGCCTGGTTTGAGACAGTATGATCTAGGGCATTCATTCTGGACGCAGGAAAGTTTGATCCTCCCTCTGGTCACTGCCAGAATCTTTGTTCTGTAAGTGTGCTTAATCATTTCACCCTGTCCAATTTTTCTTTACCATTTTCTGTCCTGACTAATTAGATTACAAGCTCTGTGTTTGTCTCATGTTTTGTAAAATGTCTAGTTTAAAGGTCCACTTATCTCAATTGACCCACTAAGTGCTGCCATAATGCAAATAATACTGGTGCATCCTGACGTGACAGTATCTTACCTTAATGTGACACAAGAGGCTGGCACTATATGGTGCACTTTAATTCAGCGCTGAGAGGAGAAACAAACTCAGGGTATGAAAACAGGAATCTAAGGGAGAACAGCAGGGAATAGGACTCAGCAGCGGATGAAAAGTACAGGAAAATAAATTAAACTTCTTTTAAAACCAACTGGAGACTCCAGATCTGAAAAGTGCTAGTTGCTTTGCTTGGCAATGCCCTTCTGTGGCATTTCCTCCCCCCCCCCCAAGAATATTATATATCTGAGGGCGAGAAAAAGAACTTTTCAGCCCAAGGGATGCATGAGCTGTAATCTCACCTTTTGTCTGCTGATAAATACGTATGTGTTTTTTCACAACTTCTGCTAATGATCCATCCTTACAGGCTTTCTCTAGAGAGGAATTTAAGGGAGATGGAAGTTAGTTACTATATACGAAGATTAACTTGGCTCACTGCTTTTCCTGTGTACTAAGTTACTCTATTTAAATCATAAGATTTCCATTATAGACTCTTCAGTTAGAACTAGGAATGCACCCCTTATTTCCAGTAGCAGACACTGAATACTGTCTTGTGAAAAAGTGGATATTTTTCACTTCCCATTTGCAACAGCATCTCCGTGCACTGAACTATTCAGCTTGCAATACCAAAAATCCTGATAATGTGTGTTCTACTCGTGTCTCATGCAACTGACACAGGTGTGCTGCTTTTTCTTCTAAGTAATGGGCCATGTAAGAGGCAACAGCCTGGTCCTCCTCCAAGCATCCTGTTCAGCTAAACTGGAGTAAGTCCTGGCTGTGGCCGTAAAGCTATTTCCTGCAAGGACTGGTATGAAAAAGACTACAAACAAGAAAAGCTGAGCCATCTGAAAATACAGTGCAATGTTGGACAGTTTCCTGAAACAGTTTTGAGTGAACTACTAATACCAAAAGCAGTATGGCCCTGTCAGTGCAGTTTTTCTCTGCAGGATGAACTATCCAGGGCACTGTGCCTCACTAATGCAGTTGTATTGATTTTGAGACCTTGCTCGCTTGGGTATCCTTACGCAGCACAATGTTGTGTGTATGTATTCTCAGCGCTTATTCCCAAGGAAGGCAATTAAGATGTCACGGAGTCTTAATTGTCTCCGTAGGTGATACTTTCCTTAAAGCCCTGGCCCTTAGGAAAACAAAACAAAACAAATCGCCTAAGTTTTATTTCCAACCCTCCACAAAGAAGCTTGCAGTACTATGGAATTTACCATGATGACTTCGTTTATTCTTAGAAGCGACTAGGAAGATACGTCAATGATTTTAGAGAAATTCATTCCACCTGGGCTAAAGGAAACAGATCTGCCCGACGACAGCTCTCAGAACTGTTGGGTGGTGAACGCCGGTGGGAGGGAAGAGAAGCAGCCCGGCCAGGGAGCTGCTCGGCGAAGGACTGGAAGCCCACGCCTGTGCCAGGGAGGAGCCGATCCGTGCGTGATTTTCAGGTTAACTTCATCTGGGAAAATAAATAAATAAATAAATAAATAAGTCCTCAGCCCGCCCCGCAGCGTGGGCCAGTCGGTAAGCGGGGGTGATGACGGGGCACTCGCTTCAGGGCAGCGCTGCCGACCCCACCGATAGCTCCCACGGCAAACCCCTGGGCTCCCCCCGCCCCGGCACCGCCTGGCCCATTCCTCACCCGGGGCCTTCCCGGAGGCGCCCCGCCGCCTCCTCCTTCGGACACTGGGCGCCCGCCTGCCCGCCCCGCTCCCGCTCCCCGCGCAGGGGGCGGACCGTGCTGACGGCCACCGCGCCGCTGCCGCCATCGCCTCACGCCCCCTCAGCCCAACGGCCGGCCTCGCGCCCCGCCCCCCGCCCAACGGCCGGCCCCGCGCCCCGCCCCGGCCGCCGCGGGGGAGGGGGCGGGGCCGCGCGCGAGGGCCCGGATGGAAGCGGCGGGGCGCGAGGCGGCGTGACCCCTCCCTGCCCGGAAGTGCGGCGGCAGCGGCGGCGGCCGTACGGGAGCCGCGAGGGGCCGAGCGCGGGTGAGGGGCGGCGGCGGCGGCAGCGGCAGCAGCAGCAGCAGCAGCAGCAGCGGGTCTCGGCGCCGGCAGCGATGCGGCTCCGCCACCGCCCGGCCTCGCCGCTTCCCCCTGCCGCCGGGCACCGGTGACCGCCACACCTTCCCCCCCCCCCCACCCCGGCAGTATGAGACCCGCCGCGCCGCCTAGCCAGCGCCGCGCTCCGGTACGTACCGCCCCGGGTCGAGGCGGGGGGGAGGAGCGGGGCGGGGGGGGGGCGCAGCAGCAGCAGCGGCGGGGTGGGGGGTGTACGTGTGGCGGGGAGGCCTTTGTTGTGCTCTCCGCTTCCCGGGAGCGGCGGGCCGCGGTGCTGCCGGGAGGGCCGCTCCCCCGCCCGCTGTGGCGAAGCCTCCTGGCCGGGGCTGGCCCGGCAGCGAAGAGGCTTGTGAGTGGGGGTGTTTGTACGTATGTGATCCATACCTTGGGCAGGGCGCCGCCGCAGGCCCCGGCGTGAGGCGCGCCGGCTGCGGGAGGCGTTCCTGAGGAACGGTCCGGAGCCTTCGATGAGCTCTTGTGACCCTCCACCGCCAGGTGACGGTTCCTTCGGGGAAGCTCTCAGCTTGTAAGGGGGGGAAAGATTAAAATTAAAAACAAAAAAATAAATAAAAATTAAAAACCCGAGGGGGTTGGCCGCCGTCTGTTGGCCTGTGGCAAACTTTCGGGCACGCTGTGGCAGCAAGTGAATAATGTTTAAAAGCTCCTGCTTGATTCATCAGCGCTGCGCGCACCATTTTATACGTGGTCAGGAAGTGGAGTTGACTAAGACCGGCGTTTCACCTGATGATGTCATCCGCTGAAATTCGCTGGAGTCCGGCGAAATTTGCGTCACGTTGAGGCTGTTGGAGAGCAGTCGCGGTTGGGAAGGGGCGTAAAGAACGGAAAAAGGCCAAACAAAGGAGACGACGTGAGCGCCGTCGATGAGTTCGCGATAATTTTTTCAGTATAGTAAAACCAGCAGTTTATTTTGAAATGTAGCTTTGCTTCGTGAAGATATTCTTAACTTGTTTTCTAAAAGGGTGTTAAAGAGCTATAAAAATAGGGTTTGAACAAAAAGAATTGTTCCTAACCTCCTGCCAGGAAGAACAATCTGTGAGAGTCAAGCTGGGTCGTTCCTTATTCTTATCAGTTCTGCAGAACGCATTATTTTGATAGATATCCCATATGGTTAGAGGAATTTGTGCCACAGTGGTGCTGAAGCTGAGCCATTTGTATGACTGCCAAGGCGTTTTGTTTAACTGCTAAAAAAAAAAAAAATTTTTGTTCCTTTTTCTGTTTATACTCAAAATTTTATTATTTCTGGAAATAAAAATCCCTTCTTAGAGGGACACTTAGCAGTCACTGGCACCGCTGAAAGCGTTGTACCTGGCTTCTCGATCTGGGCCTCCTGGGATGTGTGACTAGGGCAAACGTCAATGTTTGTGAAGGATTTCCAGAGTGTGTCTGCTGCGTAGTATTTCCCCCCACACGCTCTGTAAGTAGATATTTGCTTGTGGAAATGGAAAATAATTTTTAAACTATATGCCTTTTGTGTATGAAGCTGCAAACATGGCAGGGTTTGGTACATCACCAGAAACTACTTTTAACTCTCTTCTGGAAACCTGAGATTTTAAACATCCAGAAATATCCTTGGTGTTATATTGCCTTGAAAAAGCTTTCTGCCAAACTCTTAACTTTGCAGTCTGCTTTCAAACTGTCGGTGCAAATAAAGAATTACATTCTGAACTTGCATAGGCGTTGTGAGCTACTTGTTGCTGTTAAAAACCTGTATGTGCTATGGACAAATATAAAAGGAATTTGAAAAGCCACCAAGTTTTTTTCTGGCCTAGTCACTGATTTCAGCTGTCGGTGCATACTGCTTGGAGTTCTTGGATGTTCAGTTGAAATCACATATTATAAAATTACTTTTTCTCTTTTTTTTCTTATATGTTATGTTTATCTGTTAGTTTTTGTGCCTTTGAAAGCACCTAAACATAAATATACAGGAGAGAGAATGAAACTAGTTGTCATTAGCAGCACAAATTAAAGTGGAAAAGAAATAGCTGAGGACAGTAATAGTTAGTGTAGTTAAGACTTGCACGTAGATCTCATTGACTTCTCTTTGTATTCATTCTTCCTTGGTTTTCTCTCTGCATTTGTGGTTTTCCCACTCTTTCGTATACAGTCTCTTGACATC
Source organism: Himantopus leucocephalus (assembly GCA_003993805.1). Classification (NCBI taxonomy): domain Eukaryota; kingdom Metazoa; phylum Chordata; class Aves; order Charadriiformes; family Recurvirostridae; genus Himantopus; species Himantopus leucocephalus. The sequence goes on along the minus strand of RSEF01000007.1, from coordinate 35,753,742 downwards.
TCTACCTGTTCACTTTTTTCTCTTTATGTCTTAAGCCTTCATAGCAATGATTGTAGGTAGAAATTTGTCGTGTTGAATTTGTTTCCAGGTTCTGAGGTATGCTGAGAAGTAGGCTTCTGTATGTTTTGCATTACAAAACTACCCTGTCATTTTTTTGAGGCTTTTTTTCCCTGTTGATGACAAGTGGATATTTGTGATATTTTTTTCTGACAATTATTTGTGACAGGCTTATATTGTCCTTATAGGCATTTCTTTCTCTCTGTAAAAAGCAGCCTGCAACATGCTGATCTTTCTGCTTCCTGTGCATTTGGCAAATCATGGTTAAGAGTAAGGAAATCTAAATGAGATTGTTACACTCATTAAAAGCAGTAACCTGATACTCGTAATAATAAAATTCTCTGATCCTCAAAATACTGCACCCTGGATCAAAACATAAACATTTGGAAAAGTGTCAGTGAGATTTCCTTCCCACTTTTTTTTTTTGTCCTCCCTACTACTTATGTTAAAACACTTTGCCTTCTTAAGAGTCAGAGTTAGTGCTTCATTAACCATCTCCATCAAATCGGCTAATATGCCACACAGTCAACTAATGACAGGGCAGCAAAACGATGGACTGATGATACATTAAGTTGTGCGAATTGCGTGGTTTCAGAAGTCTGTTAGCATAGTGAAGCTGGAGGCACACGCAGCCCACTCCTCACTCCACAGAGGTCATCGGACTGATGGGTAGCCAAACAGGCTCTCTGTTTTGTCACGTGTCTCCTGGGCCCTGCATTTTTAGGGCAAAATAAAAGGCCCTTGCCTCAGTGGTTGTCTAATGCCTGCTCCATCACATCGGAGATGTCCTCTCCAAGAGGCTTTCATATCTTCGCTCTTGGTTCCCATTCCTCCCTGCACAAAATGCGTGCATGTTCACAAGAGAGTTCTTCCTTGCTTTGATTCCTTGAGGAACTTCCCAGTTTATGTCCTTATGGCACTTGTTTCTATTTCTTGTCCCACCCATATCAAAAGGACTCATATTGGAATTGTCCCTTCAAATGGAAGTAGGAAATCTCTCCTTCCGTTTGTGCTTAGTACTTAGGGGAGAATTGTTGCAACTGTGTTAGGGGCGAAGGTGTTTCCATAGTGGCAACGTAGGTGTTGGAGTAGTTGTTACTCAGAGAAGATGGTCACTTGCCCCGGTTCAGTGGGTTTCTTAAGTAGTGTATATACTATGTTATAGTGTGTAGTGTTCTGTGCAAATGTCTCATTTCTTTGGTAATGTTTTAGCTGTTCAACTTGTGTGGTGGGGCTGAAATTTTGACAGAAGTATATGTTCAGTTATCAGAGCGAGCTTAAACAGAAAAAACCTCAACTTTCATGACCCCATTTTACCCAAATTTAATAGCTTTCCGATGTGGTTTTTGTATCTTGGTTTAAAATTATTCTTTGTCAGCTATAAAGGTTTTTGGTGTTCTTTACGTGCATGCCTGCAAAGTGATTCCTTGTATCTGTCAACGTTTTTGTGATCAGTGTTTGCAAATAGCATCTAGGAAATGTAGTGGAAAGTGAGATACTCTCTTAGCTGATTCAGAAACTCATTGGTGTGGAATAATCTAGAGAGCTCACATGTACAAATTCCCTGAGTTAGATTACTTATCCTTGATACTGCCTTGTATCGTCCAAAAGCCATTTATTATTTGATTTTTATGAAAAATACTACACTTCCATTGGTAACTTGTCTCTTTCTTCCTACGGAAACCATCAAAAATAGGTGACAAATGTAATATGTTATTTCCAGAATTTGACAGTTGCTTTAGTGAAAAAAGCTGGTTTCTTTTCCATGGTCCTTGTTCAGAGGTTGATGGTGGACTAAGTGATTTCAAAGTGGACTACACATAAAGTTGAATGTTAGGTGAATAGGGAGAAGTATTTCTATGTTGAGTTCTCACCTCTGTGAAAGAGGCTGCTGTATGTACTTGTAAACTTTTTTTTTAATCATTAGAAATGTCTAGTGTGCTCTCCCTTGATTTCAGTGCTAAATACATGGAATGAAACTGGTGGGTTTTGTGAGCGCTTGCAAGATGGTAATTTACTACTTGTGTGTCTGTGAATGTTTAATTAAAAAAAAACTAAAACCAACTTTGGATCTCAGCTCACTTAGCTGATAAGCATTATTTGAAGCTCTAGCTTGATTGTACTCTTGCTGTAGGATTGCTTTAGAATAGACGGCTGCTTAGCCTTTAATTAGTGGTACTTCATCAGTTGAGTACTGAACAGTCTGTGTCGGTTCCATCCACCTTCGTTTGTGTGACATTTGCTCTTTGCACTATATTGTGACTTGACTTCTGAAGTAGTTCAAAGGTGAATTATCATTTGATGTGTAATTTAATTGGCTGCTTTATAGAAAGAAAAAGCAATTGTGTGCCAGGGAGAATGCAGCAGAGTAGCTCTTGGCGTAGGCAGTGCTGCTGCTCGGGGAGTAAATGTCTCCAGTGGTTGGGAAACTTCCAAAGTTCATGGGGTGGGAACCTCTTATTGTGGTACCTGCCTGTGTTGTGCAGCGGAGAGGATCACTGGGTGAAACCTGGGAGCCAAGCTTTCTCTTGGCCTCCTTCCTGATTGTTCCTTTAATGTTTTTCCCCTCCCAGGAGCTCAATTACCAGTTGGTCAAGTCACTTGCAAAATCAGTTTATAAGGAGGGTTACGAATGGGGATGAAGGGAATGGGGGAGAGGGAGCGATGACTTGCACTTGATTTCTTTCAAATGGCTTGTTTTCTTCTGTATTTAATGTTTGAAAAATTAATTAGACTTGGGTGCCTCTAAAAGGGTTTGGGGTTAGTTGCATCAGCTGTTGCTTCCTGCGCAACTGAAATTACGTGTAGGTGCAGAATTTGTTCTGGCCTGAGGAATAGCTGGTATAACTTTCTCCTCTGGTGTCATACTTTCTAGTTCTCTGTTCCGTGTTGATTTTTTTCTTTGGAAAACCACTTTTCCCAAAAGTTTTACTTTTCCTGGCTTTCTTTATTCATACTCAGTTTCTAATTGATGGATCTGTTTTCTCCATCAGCATGGCCTGTAGCCTGTGAAGGACAACCATTTTCAATATATGGAGTTTAAGTAAAAAAGTCACAGGTTTAAATTGAAATAAAATCTAAAGACAAGTCATTTGTTGCTTTGAGGGCTTAATGTATTATTCTAATGATTCAGATTAGTTAGCTAATACTTTCTTAAAATTCTTTAGAGGAGGCTCTTGTTTACTGTCTGCAGCATTTAATACAATAGAGCTCTGAATTACTTAATCTGTAGACATTACCTCAGCAACAAAACCACTCTTTGGTGGCAATTTTTCTTAAATTTTAAAACAGATGGACTCCTTGTTAACTGGCTTTAATTTGAGTCACTTCTTTGTTTGTAATCGAAACTGTTGAAGATAAAATCAGAACTGTTTTGTAATGAATTTGGATAGCAAGTGCTTAATACAGTTTGCTTCCACTTCTGAGATGGAGCAATATATAGTGAAAATATTAAACTTTAATTCCTTTTTATGAGCATCATTTGTACCAGTGGTCACACTGATATTTACATATCAAATTCAATAACTGTTCTTGTAACAGAGGACAAAATACAGTCATTTCAACTAATGTGTTGTGTTTGTGGTATGCGTGAAGTTAATTGCAGCAATTATTTGCATACATCTGGATTTGTACCTATTTTTAGGTGTTTTTTCATGCATTCAGGAAGTTCTGCTGACAGTCTGTATGAACTCATTTAAAGACTTGAGTCATACTACTTCAGTTCTGGAAACGTTATATTAGAAACCAAATTGTCTGAAATCTTTAGCTTTTTTGTGTAACTGCGGGTTAAGATATAATGTATTTCTGTACTGACTGCCGAAGTTGGTGTGGTCTTACTCTTAGGTCTGGTACTGCATTTGGCATATGGTGGTTTCAGAAGAATAGAATGTATGAAATCTAGTTTCAGATTTTTTTTTTTATCTCCCTGCAGAATATGTCAAGGTAGATTTTACTTGTTACTTATGGCATATAGCAAATAAACTTCAATTAAAAATGGCAGCAGAATAAAGTAATATTTGTGTTGCAATGGGTGATACAGTTTATAAGAAACTGAAACTTCTTATACTGAAGAAGCTTGCATAAATACATTTTTGCAAGTTTTACAACGTAAACTGGGCAGGTGGTTGATCTGAGGGGGGAAAAGATTACAGTAAATGCACCTGGAAGACTTGAATTAATACTATTATATCCTTTGAGCAGCTTCTGATTAGGGGAGTTCCTGTCTTGCTTATGGCAAAAGATGCCTTATCAATAACGTTCTCTTAAAGTGTGGTGGTTCTCTTTTTTTTTTTTTTTTTTGTTAAAGGAGGAGAAGCGTGCTCTTAGTAGAAGTGGAGGAAAAGCTTACACAGGCAGTAGCCCACTCAAAATTTGTATGTGGTAAACTTTGTATCCAGAGTTAGTTGCTATGATTAATTATATTAATAAGATTATCAAGCAAAATCAATCCTTATTCTGCAGTCAGTAGTTCTGACTATTGTGTTACAGGCCAGGCATCACTTTTAATACTTTAAATACCAGTTGTGTTTGGGAATGTGCCATCTCCTCCAACAATTATGGAACTCTGCTCACTGAGTGGTGAGAGGAAAAATATATGGCAGTAGCATCATCAAATATTAGTCTGGGTAACTAATAAATTATAGTGTCCTAAGCCTTCACAGAGGTTTTCAGAGTCACTTGTAAAGATGCGCTCATCACTTGGTGTTAGCTGACTTCTTGATTTCCTGATACTAAATTGCGTGTATTCTTTCTGTTCGCTTTTCTTTTTTGTGAAAGCAATTTTCTGCGGCCGCACCGCAGGCATTGCACTGCTCTAGGTTTAACGAGGCAGCCTTGTCGGGACAACTCACAGCGGGGTTGCGTCTCACGTGGACAGAGGCAGAAAGCAGCAAACTTGCATCTGCTTTTGGTCTGCTGTATTTGACAGCACCGAAGATGAAACTGAGTCTATTTCCTTGCCATAGCCAGTGGAGGACTTTGCAAGCCCAGCTGTGCTGGGACATCAGCAAAGCAAGGAGGCATATTTTGCTTATTCCAGCGTAGATGTCAGTGGGCGATTGCCTGGGCGGTCTGCAGCCCACGCAACACGCTTTCTGGAGGCATGGCTGCTGGTGATGGAACTACTACTGCTGGTTGCGTGGTGGTTTGTGGAGTATCTTGCCAGCAAGAACCTGTCAAAGGCAGCTGAAGTAGCTTATGAAAAGAGAGTTTGATCTGGTAGAACTTACTGCTTTTTATCAACCCTGTTGCTTTTGTCAAACTGAAATCTGCTTAACTCTGCCTGGATTAGCCGGGCCACCCCAATAGCCCTATGCCAGCCTGTTTGCGTTGTGTTTACCTTGCTGTTGCTGTTAAGTAAAACAGCCTACCTGTAGAGGAACAAACTGATGGCATAAGGAGACTGTGCTGAGGGGGGTGGAAAAAGTGAGCAAACATCCTGTTCAACAAGGTGTGAGTAAGATTTCACACATTCGTACCTTGGTAGCTAGGGCTTTTTGCAAGTCAGCATTTTTCCTGTAGTTTTGAATATTGTCTTAGGCCTCAATTTAACCCTCAAAGAGTTTGCACGAGTTTTGTCAAGTGAGCAGGTGACACGTTAGCCTTTTGGAGAAAGACAGGTAGCAGAGGAGCCTGATGTGGGGTAAACTGCAGCATCCCCTGCTCCCTTTCCCTCCCACCCTGGATAAGCACTCCGAGGTCGCAAATCAGAGCGGTGAGTTCTGCAGTCTCAACTGTTGGCGAAGCAGCAGGGCTTGGTGTTGCAAAGCAAGAAGCGGTTACTGCACGGTAGCCTTTTCTTGTAAGGCATCAAATGGTTCTGTGGAAATTGAAAGCTATAGAAATCTTGTAACTAATTTTAAAGAAATAACTTTTGTGAGGAAAAAATGTGAATCCTACTTTTGGTCTCTGGACTTACTCTTTCTAATCCATAATTTTAAAAGCTTATGGCTGCTCAGTTTGTTCAACTTGTCTGTCTAGAGAGTTAAGAGATACTTTGGAAATTTTGTTCTGTCTTGAGCAAGTAGGACTGTGCTGTAGGTGGGAAAAGGTGTAGGAAACTGCAAAGGTTTGAATCGCTTTTGCTGTGGAAAAATGGAGCTTAAGGAGATTATGGTGTAATTGTTCTTAAATCCAAAAGTATAAGCAAAACAACTAATATCTGGATGTGTTTGAAACAATGGAACAGGAGAAATTGTCATCTTGTTTTTGAACTTCAGAAGTTGGACTCGACAATCTTTAAGGTCTTTTCCAACCTAAACGATTCTATGACTATCTAAACCAGTCTCTATTAGACTGAACTTTTAGGATTTTCTTTTTTACTTCTGTGTGTCTGAACCTGTTTAGTTGCAGCCCAAGACTGAGATGTCAAGTTTTTCTTGTCTTGATGGCTTTCACCAGGTCTTCATACAGCTGTGCTTCCAGAGATTCCTACTTCATATTCACCAAAGCAAGTGAGTGTGCATCTCTACCTCTTGACCTACCTGTCTTTCCTAGGATGTTGCCTAATCAACTGTTGTGGATGAAACTTAATACCCAGTCCATTGAAATTAGTTCAGTTTCAAGTCTGTTTGGGAGAGCTAGCAGCAAGTGCAGTTTGGTCCCCTGGCAGAATTGAGTTTTGGGGTTTGGCAATCACATGTATGTTTTCTTCTGTTTCCTAGCATCTAATTGTCAGTTGTTTTTTGCACAAAGTGTAATACTCTTTGTGACTGGTTTGGTAAGAGGCATAGAACAGGTCTGAGGAGAGCTGTACCTCTCAACATTTCCATGAAGGTGCAGCTGTGTGCACAAATGTGTCCACTGTTTGCTAGGGTAGGTAACAAGGCAACAGATGAATGAAAACTTCAACTGATAACATCTGTGAGTATGAACTTTTGGCTGCTGAAAGCAGTTGTACCATTTCAATACGAACTTTGGAGGTGATAACAATCTGCAGAGGTTAATGAGGAGAGCATTATGCTGCTGTTGCTCTATACAACTTTGCAGCAAATGAAAGCACCTGTCTCCAGTGCTCTTCAGAAATCTTACGAATTTAAAAAGAAAAGAAAAACAAAATAAAGCACCCCAAATTAACTGTGAATCTGCTGGAGAAAGATATTTTTTTGTTACAATTGAAAGCAACTTTCTGTTGGATAATACAGATATTTGTTTCACCTGCAAAAACAAAAGTCAAGATTAGTGTTTTCAATTTGGTGAACTCTTGATTGTGTGTAACTGAAGTATTTAGGGGAAAAAATGTCTTCATCTAATGTACTTTCACATGCCAATGATTTGTTTGAGTAAGAGTAATGGAGTGAAACTAAGGAGGGGAAAAGATCACTTTGGCTGTATACCAGGAAAAAACCCAATAGCAATAGATTATTCAAATACAATAGCTTCCCAAGAGGAATTGTGGTGGAAATACTCGTCTTTTAGGTCCCATAAAACTAGACTAGGCAATGAAAATGAAATACGCTGTAAGAAATAATCTTGCATTTCTTCTCCAGGGGAAATGCATAGATGACTCCTGTAGGGAATGGTCTAGATTATTTAATAAAGGAGCTCAATGGGTTCCTTATATTACAGAACAGTAATGCAAGGCTAGTGCTGAGGGATTTTTATTAATAAGCGTGGATGATGTAAACTCAACAGTTACAGTTTAAACTCGGCTGGGCACTAGGTTTTCTCTCAGCTGAGGTAAAATTCAACTTTATTTTTTGAAGGCTTAAGATAGAAAAGAAAAAGCCTGAAAACTGCATGTAGTCCGCTTTACAGTTTTTACAATGAATAGTATAATTTACTAATTTTGAGCTGCTGACTTCAGTGTTACCACTTAAAGCTACACCACCATCCTCCTGAAAAGTTGGGCATTTCCCACATGCTGGGTTTTGCCTCCATGGGGCTCTTCTGCTGGATCCACCTCCATGATGTGCTTTTAAATTCTGGAGTCTTAGTTGCAGCTATTTTAAGATGTCTCTGACCCCAGCTGCCTGCCCTATCTCCGCTGGAGTTTACTATCTGTGGAGCAGGGGTGACAGGCAATGTATATGTAGTTTCTCAGCTGTCATGGTCCAGCCCAGGGTAGTATTTTTTTTCTCACTGGAGGGCTGTGCGGAGGGTTATGAATTGGCTTTTGGTGTGGATGCTGAAGTGTGTCTGTTTTTCCTGGCTGGGCGGTACCTTCCAGCAGAGCTGGAGGATGGCAAGGATAAGATCTTGAGCTTGAAGCATGTAGGAACAGCCAAAGCTTATGATTTAAGCCCCAAAGCTGGTTTAGGTTTGTGTAAACTTGGTTGTTGTTGTGTGGTTCCAAAGCAAACATACACTTAAATAAGCATTTTTAATATTATGTTAAAAAAAAACCCCATCCACCTTCCTTTGAACTAATATAGACCTCTCACTTCATCAATAAAAGTCATAGGGTTTTCTTGTGCGTAGCCCAACTGCTATTGCCTTCTGCTTGCCCTGAAATGGAAACATTTTGCATGTTAGAAGTACTACTAATAATGTAAAATGTAGTATATCCTCAACTTACAGTTCTTCTGACTTAGTGGGGTGGATATGTATGACTGCAATTAGTAATACTGTTCACTCAGATGTTGCAGTGATAGCTAGGATTAAATTCAATAAATACTAAACACTGTACTTAAATTTTCTAGGTGTATCTTGAGTCTGTTTTCAGAGAAGCAAATGATGATACTGAACAAATTGGAAAACTGTCTGTGCTTAATAGACCTTTCAAATGTCTGTTATTGTGTTGTGTATCATCCAGCAGAAAATTTAGTTTAATAGTTAGCTATATAGGAAATGCGCAGCAATTCTTTCAAAAAGATCAATTGTGTAGAGATGCAAATCCTGGTAATTAAGAAACAATCCTATCTTTTACAAAGTTTAGGGTTTTTTTTTTCTACTGGTAATGTCTTAAGAATTTTTTGTAAACATAATCGGCTTACAAAACAAACTCTTAACATAAAAAAAATGGTAAATTTCTCTCTTCAACTGGATTTTTTTTTTAAGTCTATGAGATTTGGTGAGAAAGGTAATGGCTTTTGTGTGGATTTGAGCAGCATTCAAGCTGGTTTAAACAGCCACAGGAGTTTCATGCTACTGGATAGGCATGGCCCAGGTGATGGGTGGCTGTTACCAAGGAGAAAAGGGCTTTCTTGGCTCTTAAACAGTTTGGCCTTCGTAAGTTGATGCTGCCTAGAACTGCACAAGTCACCTGGAGCATTGCTTCAGATGGTAGGGGGGTGCAAAAGTAACTTAGCCTTGGGCCTTAAAATGTTTTTCACTGCAGACGTAACCATTTTAATATGGTTTGTTTGTTTCCTCTGTCTTTAGCTACATGTATGTATTCTCTCCCACCCAAGAATTGATAAGATAGTGAATTTTAAAGCAATTCATTATTTCTCTCAAGAATTTGCCTCCCCGATAATTTGAAAAACAAAGCTGATTTCTTGAATAACAAATACAATATATAGTATTATATACAATACTTAGATATTACTTGTAATATATAATACTGTTTAATACTTTATTCAATGGTGATCATTTAATGAGAGGAAATGAAATCAGTATCTCTGTAGCTAGAGGATGTTTATTTTGAATGGGTTTTTGGAAACTGATTTTACTGAATAGAAGGCTTATTCACTTCAGAATTTTATTTTAAAACCCTGAAATTTTGGCTGTACAATTTGACAAACTGTATTTGGTTTCTGAATTATGGATTTACTAGGAATAAAAAGTTGGAGGAACAGGGTGTTATTTGCCAGTTAACCCCTTGAGAACACAATCTTTTATTTCAGCCAGTGATGAAATACGAATATTTCCAAAGTGGGGGCGGGGGGGGGAAGTTAATTGATATCAGCTTTGCATTTCTTGAAGTGTTCAGCCCTGTTCAGGAAAAAACTGTCACCATTCAAATGGAACATGCAATACATGCACGTGGGATTTGTTGGTATGGTCATTTATTAGGCTTTCCATAGAGACTGTTAAATGGTATTGATATGGGTTGGTCACTCTTAGACAGTAAGTTCCTCTGACTTTTACATCAGCTGTTCAATGGTCGAAGTAGTTTGTTGGGTAGAGATGTTTGTCAGGACAGGCTCTGTAGCCCCTCTGGGGGATTGTGGAGACTGTGTGCCATCATGGTTTGGAAGCGCACCATGACATTGCTGTTAAATATTGCTTTGTTACTCAGTTTCTGGACAGGACCCGAGAATAAGGGCACGCTATGCCCGACTCTCATGTTCAGTTATATCATGTGATGAGATGTTGGAAGTCCTATGATGTCCCAAAATACGGCCAGCCTGCGAGGGAAACACTTTGATCCTGGAGGCTTAAGCCCTGGGAGAGGAAGGCAGAGCAGAGAGAAGAGGTCTGCAGGAACTGATCATCTGTTTCACAAGGTGCTTTCCTCCTCGCTGTTGAGGGTGCAGGACAAGGTCAGATTCGCTTGGTGAACTGAGCTATGGGGTTAGGCTCTAGCAGGCTGGATTTGACTTTCAGGGTGTGTTGGGTACCCTGCAGAAGGCAGTTTATCTAGCCATTCCTGCCAGTAATACTGTTGTTGACTGTAATACCTTATTGAAATACAAAGATAAAACATTGCTGTAGTCACTGGTTAACGTGCACACCTGCTTGTGTGCACCTGTTACACTATTACTATGCTGAAAGAACGATTAGGGTATAGTTGTTATACTGAGCTTCTGCTCTTAGACATGAGAGCTGGCAAAAGATCGCGTTAACACTCAGGGCAATTCTTCAAATAGGTTTATGAAGTGTTTTGAGGGTTTATTATTGGGGGAGTAGAAAATTCCTCTTTGTGTGTATCTGCATGTGTTACTTTCTTAATGAGCTAGTCATTTTTTTTTCAGTGAAAAAGTTGTTGAGATGATTCCAACACAAGATGTAAGAGACTGGGAATGTGTTCCTGTCTAGCTCTAAGAGGTTGAAAAGTAACTTTATCTGGAATAATGTTGACAAATATTCAGTTTCTGGGAAGAGATACAAGATAATGACATGAATTTCATCAGACAGTTAGTATATGAAGTAGCTTTGAATCTTAAGATCTCTTCAGTTAGAAAATCAAAGAGCTGATACAGCTTTTGATGAAATTTAGTGTAAATATGTTTTAAGGAGGGTAGCCCATACTTTCTTCACACTGTATGTGCAGGCAATTAATTAGAGATAATCAACTTCAGATAGCTTGAAGTTTAACACAAGTATTTGTTTGAATAGGAAAATACTTCAGTCAGTTCCTAAGTAACATGTGCTTTGAGAAATCACTTTTTTTCATGTTATCTCTACCTACTCGTGCACTACTTCTCTGCAAGTAGTACTGAGCTCCTGAAGATCCTGATTTAACAGGGACTGGTCTATTTGGCAGAGTGATTAGGAGGTGAAACCAATACCTACCTTAAGAGACCAGTAGAAGAAGTGATAAGGCCATCATGTTTGGGGTCTGGCAGTACAGGTTAGGTATAGTACCTTTGAGCTCTTCTTTCCTCTTTTGAGGTAAGACAATGAAAGCAAACTCTCAGCATGGAATCATCACCGACTGCTGCACCGCAGTCAGTATGGTTTTATCACTTCATTAAAAAACCCAAACAAACAACAAAGGTACTTGACATTCTTTAAAAATACGTCTCTAATTTCCGTTTTGGAAGCCGGAGACTTCTTTTGCCCTCATCCACTAAAACTTGTTTTAGTGTCTCAGTGTACGTTTCTTCTGATGGTCAGAGGCTTTTGCCTGGCAAAGTGGCCACGCTGACTGGCTTGTTAAGCCATGTCCAGACAGGCATGGCACTGCTTGAAAACTCTCAGAGGTATGACCTGATAATGTCCTGTCACCTCTGATGCTTTGTTCATGATAGCCTGCAGAGGAATAAATGCAGGTTCTAGCATGAAAGTTGTTCAAGTTGTTTTGTCCTGCAGATAACAGGCGTGTCTTCCTGCACTTCATTGATTTAATTCTGCCCAGTCATTCTCCAACTGGTTTTGTGAACTGCAGCTCCGTCTGTTCCCAACCATATGATCTAATAGGCTGTGATGAGGGTTTGGTACTTGAAAAACCTTTTTGTTGGCACTGATGACAGTGGCTAATCAATGATTCATAAACACTTTCTTCAAAGTAGTATTTAGTTTTCTCCCCAAGCAGAGTACAGTACGTTAAAAAAAGGATGAGCATGTAGGTGCATCTTTCTTCTCCCCTTCAGTCTGCCCATGCGAGGTCCACTTTGCCCTGGTAACCGTCGATGGCCACACGAAGCGGGTAAGGCATGCAGTGGCCAACTCGGTCTGGGTGTCAGCCTGGGGACTGGAAAAATCCTTCCTTCCCCAAATACCTCTACACTTCACAATAACACCTTTGAAACTTGTGTTCTCTTTCACCTTGTAGTTTTGGTAAACATCCCCATGTCCCCACCCAAATCCTGATTAGTGGATTAAGTAAAGTGAGGGGCAGATCAGCAGTACTGCTAAACTGTTCCCCTGCTGTTCTCTGGCAGTCTTTCGGTATGTCTTAACAGAGCATCTGATGCTCTGTTTATTTTTTCTCCATTCATTGCTCAGTTTGCTGTTGGTTGGTTTCTTTTTTTAAAAAAAAAAAAAAAATAAATTATGCACCCAGGCATATTAGAAAATAAAAAAGATTGCTCCTCAACACAGGCTACTAGTATGATAGCAAACTGTTCAAAGTTATTGCTTTCTCCCAATTTTTTCAATTAAAAATTTGATTGCCTTAGTAAATCCATGCCAAAAAAAAGTGAGATAGAAATCTGTTCCTGAAAGATGTATCAGGAGCTCATGAAAATCAGTTGTTTGGTCGTAATGCTGTAATGGGAAACTTTACAAAAAGCTGAAGCTATTCAGAAGGATCTGAAAAGTGTACTTAATGTAAAATCGTGGCTTCTGCCAGAACCTGAAATAAATAATAAAAGCCACACAGCAGGTGGAAGTAGTTTCTGAAGTACAAATGCCCTGGGTAGAACAGGTACAGAGACAAGGTAGCAGACAGACCTGAAAATAATTGAAAATAACCACCTTTGCTTAGAGTTAAATTCTCAGTGAATCAAGCTGATATAGCTGTGAGACAGGAGGGGGCAGATGACTACTGGTAGCTGGCATAAGGTCACTGAATGCTTTCTAAAGAGGATGCTATACAGTAGTTATTTTCAGCCTTTTTCAATTTAGAGACCCCTTCAGAGCAAACTTGGCTCAAATGTGCAGCTCCTGCATGGTTACTAGGAGCTGACTGGTCTAACGGACTGAAAGAATTGAGGAGCAGATCAGAGCTGAGACAGTCCTGTGCATCTCATGCAAATGACAGAATAAGGAATGGGCTGTATTTTTTTTTGTTTGTTTGTTTTAGCTTTGGAGAATTGAAGAAGAGCAAACAGGTTCAGTAAGGCTGAGGTAAGCTGTTCTAACACTTCTAGGATATGGTTCTATATAAAATCCATCATGTGTTTGTGTCACACCTTCGGTTGTTACCATTGAATAGGACATACTTCCAAAAATAATGGTAAGATAAGTACTAATGTTTGCTTTATGAAAGAGATCACATGTATCCTTCCCCGGAACTTTACTCTGGGTGGTTCTATGCAGAGAATCAAAACAAACTGTAAACCTGTAAACAAAAGTTATGTAAACACAGCTTCCCCAATACATGCAATTCCTGCTTAAAAAAATATGGGGCAAACAAGTTCCATTATCTTAAATTTAGGGTGGCTGTTTGCTACTAGTCTTGATTTATGGGAAATGCTAATTAAGTAATGAAGATTGCCATAAATAAATACAGGTTTTCTTTGGAAAGAAAAGTCACTTATGAGAGGCAGCTGAATTGTATTTGTGATTACACTTGAAGGTCTCAGTGGTCCGTATTTTGCAGGAGAGCTATTGCTTTTTTTATTTTGTCATAGTAGATCTCTTGGTAGAGATCCATTAAAGGATCTGATTATATAGCATCTACTTCCTCATCTGATAAAACCAGAGAATTAGTTTTGTTTTTAAGGTTTTATACATTCGTGATTCAAAGCAATTCCCATGTCAGCAGGCTTTAATGTGGAAGGACTAATTCAGATCGCAAATGAGTGAGAAGAGGTACCAGCAAGGCAGGAGGGAAAGCATCCACTGAGCATCATAGCGATTCACAGAGAATTCTTCCCATAGGAATAATAAACTCGTTCACATCGTAACTGAATTGCATATGGTCTTGAAGTGTCCTCTTAGCAATGTTTGCATAAACCTTGTTTCTAAGTGTTGCCCATCCCTGAAGGAAGAGTTCCAGCATGAGTAGTGATGTGCGATCGCATCTTTTGAGTAAGACAATTAATGCTGTTCTACCACAAGTAAAAAGACCTATATGATGAAGCACTGAAATGTTGCAGAAAGATTGTAGCCTTCTGATCTTCCTTTAGCAATAGCAGCATATGTTTAAAGAAACTTTCTGTACTAAGGGAGAAGATGTTTTGTGGCAGAAACACTTGTGACTTTCATCTAGTTTGATCAGGGTTCGTTTCACTTCTTTTTAGCAGTTTAATGGAGCTGCTTAAGTGAGAAGCTGTGCTTCTGGCAGGAGTCTGTCTCAAGATGACAGCAAACCCTACCTAAAGGAGAGTCAGCCCAGTATCCCAGCGCTACCCTCTGATGGGCCTGCCTTCATTAGCTGTGCACAAAGGCTAGTGCGAGGAGGCTGACTAATTACATTAGCCAGATGTGATAAATCTGGGCATATGACTCAATTTCTGATGGGCCGGAGAAATTGTAGCGCTCTGTTATGAGATAAGCCATAACAAAATGGCTTTATTTGCTATTAGAAAGTTCTCCAGAGTTGGTGAGTTGACTTGAAACTGTTTTTCAGCTTTATGGTTTGATAAGGAGCGAGCACGTCGTTCTGGTGATTATAGTTCTTCAGTCAGATCTATTGGTGTTAAAGATACAAGGCAACCATGAAAGGTGTGAAGAAAGTGTACTTTAAATGGAAGTTTAATTTCTTACCCTCCCTTGAGAAATCCTAGGATTATTTGAACCTATTCTACTCCCGGGTGGCTAGGTGCTCTTTCAGAACTGAATTATGCATGTGTGGACAACTAACGCATTGGTACTAATAGCTTGAGTACTCACGGTGCCCTAGTTATTCTCCAAATCAAAGGAAAAGATCCTGAAGAAAGCTGTACCATGACTGGAATGATCAAGGTAGTAATTTGCAAAGGTGATGTTGAAATAATGTTGTTAGTGGTATTGTATGATGCATAGGCACTTGCTTTTATAAAGGATTGTATGAGGATTCAGCCTGCAGATTTTGAGTACAAGGGGTCATTAATGTGTAACACCTAGCTTGTCTAAACACCAAAGCCATTGTCCTCTTTTCAAGTTTAAATTTCAGGTGCATCATTTAGTAAACACAGTAATGCGGATATCAAAATACGGATTATTTTTTTTTTCCCTGCTTAGAAAGAGTGAACAAAATATATGAATTACTTTTTTAGGAGAATTGCTGAAGTTTGGATTGCTATCTTGATACTATAAACCTGCAATAAGTGGCAATGATGTCAAGGGTTCCCACCCCACCTCCTCCTGGGGAGATGTCCAGTGGACCTGTGGCTGAAAGCTGGTGTTACACACAGGTAATCTACATAAATTCCAATGGCTTTATTTTCTAGTCATAATTATAATTAAAAAAAAATCCTAAAATGATTGAGTTGTGCTGACCGTCTAACTAGTTCTCATAGTTAAAGTTTGATATGTAAGTTAAATTTTATTGAAATTATCTACGTCTTTTGTTCAGGTTAAAGTAGTAAAATTTTCCTACATGTGGACCATTAATAACTTCAGTTTTTGCCGAGAAGAAATGGGTGAAGTCTTAAAGAGTTCTACCTTTTCATCAGGGCCAAATGACAAAATGAAGTGGTAAGGTCTTTATTCTAGCAACTGCTTTGGGTTTATGGTGGTTTGTTTTTTTTCCACTCGCAAAAGTTGCAAAGTTGAATTTCAAATAAATATTAAAACTCGGACATCTCTTGAAATTTTACTATAGGTATGTATTTGTTCTAATTTCAAAGTTTCCACACTCATAAGGGAAACATTTGTTTCGGTAGCATGTATCATTGTATCTTACAAAAATATTTCTGAATTTATTCTGGGTACAATTTAAAAATGTAAGATTTCTGTGTTTCTTTCAGGTGCCTGAGAGTGAATCCAAAGGGATTAGATGATGAAAGCAAAGACTACCTGTCATTATATTTGCTTTTAGTCAGTTGTCCAAAAAGTGAAGTCAGAGCAAAATTCAAATTTTCCCTGCTGAATGCTAAAAGAGAAGAAACAAAAGCAATGGGTAAGGGATTCTTAATGTATTGCATGTAGATTTGTAAGAACATCCCAAAGAAAATCAGAGTTGTAGTTTTTTTTCAGTTGAGAACAGAATTTAATACTGAGATAAACTTTAAAAATACCTTTTTTAATATCCTTTTAGAAACTCAATTAAAAATCTTATTCACGTTTCACACATTTCTGATCACTGAGCTATGTTAATTCTATCCTGAGCAGTATAAATTGCAGCGCATTACTAACTGCTGTCGCTCCAGATTCTTGTCACTTAGGTTTTCCAGCAGATTATTCTTGCTTCTTGTTAGTGGAGGTGCATTTGCTTGTTTCTAGGTACAGTGGAAGTAAGTGTTTGATTTCCATAGTTAATTAGGATAAACATGCATGGTTGTTTTTTCAGACACTCCTTTACAATGTTTTGGTCTATTTCATCTGATTTACACTGTAATCAGTTTAAAAACATGAGCCATCTACCCAAGGAATTAGAAGACTTTGAAATAATTGGTGATTTGATTTAATTGCCTTCTTGATATGAAAAATGCATGGTGCTCAGTTTCAAAGTTATAAGCACAACCTTCATTGAAAACACTTTTTGAGAAAGCTGGAATTCTCATGAAAATGTGTAATTAAATGCTGGTCTGCACTGAGTTTGTGCTGTTGCTAGTCCTGTATGTGAAGAATCTGTCCACTTTTCTTCCTTTCTCCTGCTCCAGGGCTTAAGGGATCTTGCAGGATCTGTTGCAAGTTCTGAATTTCTTGAAAAAATCTATAGTTTTCCAGTACTCATACCCAAAGTCCATGCTACTTTCTCCTTATGTAAATAGGCCCACTTGTAATCTTTAAAGTAAATCCACAAAACTGAGTTCAAATCTAAAAATTAAATGCTTGGACTTTTTAGCAGGAAAGTAAATGTATATATTTCACGCTATATATCCTCTTTCACTGATGGAGTTGGTTACTTCAATCCCTGCAAGCCTTCTGGTTCTGGAGCTTGTATGAACACAGCCACGCTTCTATACATTTGGCGGATCATGGCTTTTGGCTTGAGACAGTCTTCCAGTCCAGCAGTGGATCACTGTGTGTAATTAAATGAAACTGCATCGTGTGATACACCATCAAAAAATATTTTGAGATAATTATAGAATCACAGAATTGTTGAGGTTGCAAGCGACCTCTGGAGGTTGCTAGTCCAAACCTGCTCCTGAGAGCAACTAAGAGCAGTTTGCTTGGGACCCGTCGTGCTTTGAATATCTCCAAGGATGGAGATTCCACAACTTATCTGGGCAACCAGTTCTAGTGTTTAACTAGATGCTGCTGGTCCTTTTTTGCCTTAGGGGTTCATTGCTGGCTCTTGTGCATTTGTCGTGCACCGAGACCCCAGTCAACAGTCTCATATTTCTTCCTGATCAGTGAGTTTGTAGGAGACACTGAGTACAACATTGCTCGCATTGGCCTGCCCTCTAATCCTGACCCGTAAACTCTCAGCTGGCTCATCATCCATTGCAAGGCAGAGCTCCATGCGTTCCTGTGGTTCTCATGTAAGGGGCAGCTCCCTTGCCTCACCTTCCTGGCCTGGCCTTCCTAAAGAGCCGGTACCCGTCCACGGCAGTGCTCCAGTGGCGTGAGCTATCCCACCTGTGAGGCCAAGCAGATCGTAGCCCTGCAGCTGCGCACAGACCTCAAATTCCTCCTCCTGCTTCCCCATGAGTTTACAGGCCCTTCAGAGAGGGACTCAGTTGTACTGATTTCCCAGAAAATGTATGAGAGCTTTCTTCGTAATGCTGCCCTAAGTGAGGGACACGCAATGTAGGATGGAAGGATTTTGAGCATCTGAAGATTATGTGCCAAGTGGTACTTTAAATGCCAATAATCACAGGGTGCTAAACCCCCAAAATCCCGTGAGTAGATGTGTCTTCAGTTTCTGCAGTAGCTATCCTGTATTTGGCAGTACAGGAATTATAAACATTTTTTAATTTTGGAGAATTACCAACAGAAATCTTAAGTCTTGGACTTTCCAGCCATTTACCATCTGCTTCTGGAGATGCTCTGTTTTTACTTATACAGTATAATGATGCCTGACTGTAGATGTCCTTTGTAAATTGATAATTCATGCATAGGCTGCTGCTTCAAGTGGTGAAGCTGTGTATAAAATAGGTAACAAACTAACATTTAAACTTTATTAGAAAGAAAAAAATACATTTACACTTTTATGCTGCTTTATTTTTGTAGTTTTGTATACTTAAATTGCTACCGATCATTTAATTTCAGAGGGTTAACACTGGTTCTTGCTGATAACAGTAAAAGCTACCAAGTTAACTGTAGTGTAGAGAAGTCACTTTCCCGATGTCTTTATTTTGGACATTGTAGAAGAATGCTGTCTATATACATATATATATATATATAAAAAAAGAGCAAATCTGATGGCTTAAAAAAATAACTCATGGCTATAGGTAAAAGGTAAATATAAATAATATCTTGAAAGCTTTTATTTCTGTTTTGCTTTTTTAATGCTTTTACTGTATTTCAAAATAATTTCAACCTGTGAAACAAGATTTTGCATTTCAGGAAGAAGTCAAAACAGATTGTTATGACAACTGCAGAAGTGTTGTCAGAATGCATTTGTGATGACAAATTCATTGTAATGGTACTTCCCTGTGAACAGTTTCTGTTTTGACACATTAGCATTCTTAAACATTAACTGAAAAACTCCTCTCTTGCTGGTTGGTGCCTAAGATAACATCGAAGGAGATGGTTTGAATTGCAAATTGTGCTCTATTAAGTTCTATCAAGTGTTTTATAAAATAATTCTATTACAACATTAAAAAACGTTTTAATCAGTTGTGGGTTTCCTAAAGATGTGACACACATGATCCAAATGTGTTAAATTGGTTCATTTTTGGATTAACAGCCTTAATACAGAATTTTTAGGTGTTGTTATGTCTTAATATTTTTATTTAACCTGCTTTATTTGTACGTAACTGTTTTTTATCAGAAAGCCAAAGAGCATATCGATTTGTGCAAGGCAAGGACTGGGGTTTTAAGAAATTTATCCGAAGAGATTTTTTACTAGATGAAGCTAATGGTCTTCTACCAGATGACAAGCTGACATTATTTTGTGAGGTGGGTATGGTTTTTTAAGTGATAAGCTTTTAAATAAAATGTTTTCTGTTCTAATAAATAGAGGTTTATGTTGATTTAAACAGTAATATGCTATAAAAGTTGTCTTCTGCAAACTCTAAATATGGTAAGATGCACATTCACTTTCTCTGCCTGCATTGTATTTTGTTTTTTGATTCACATATCGTGAAGCGTGGAGTAAGTTTGAATCGATCACTTGTAAACTGTTGGTTCTTCTCCATGAATCTGCCAGGATTACATTAGAATTGGCTATAGAACTATTTATGCAAAAGGTCGCTGACACGTGCTGTCTGTAGAAGTAGTATTTTACTGAGGTCGCTTTTATTTGAAGAAGTTGTATTTGGAATTATAAGATTGTTTTTCACTGGATAAGCAAAAGGAAATGTCTGCATGCTGGTTTGCGTTATACAAAAAATCAACTCATGGTCAGAATCTGTATTCCTGTAATATCGTGACTGATGGCTTTAACCAATGAATAGGTCTTTCAAGTAAATGAAACACTTTATTTTTATAGTGATTGTTACATTTTGTTTTCTGAACAAGTGCAAGTATCCTGTAGAAGGTCTGCTTAATACTGAGAATTAACATTGAGAGCTGTGGTATAAATTTAACTTCATGGTGTATTATGGGTCACTTTTATAACATCAGTTATGTTGGTAACCTAAATTGTCATATTAAAATTCAGTAAAATGCTTACTCAGTGTTAAAAGTGGAAAGTAGAGAAAGTTGCAGTGTAAGTACAGTGTATGTTAAATATACATTGGCCAGTTATCTTTGCTGCCGTAAAGTGATTAGTGGCTTAGGAGGATGATAGATGCTCTAACTGCTAATAAGTTTGCTTTGATCTGTGTATTTACAGGAAATGTGTAAAATTGTCTTGGCAAGATTACAATTTAATTATATGTCATTATGCTGTGTAGGAAGAATAATTGAAATGTGGCCCCTGAGACTAGATATTGCAAGTATAGCGCATCTTATTTTCACTTAGACATGTTAAATTAGCTGCATGATAAATTTGTTATGAATACAATTATTTGGGTGATAAAAGCAGATGTAACAAGTGTTTTATGGTTCTGTAAATGTACTTTTGAGTATTTTCTCATTTTAACTTTTCCTGGTAATGAATACTTTGATGTAAATGAACAGCTCTTAAAAATAGTTGTTTGGTTTTGGAAATAGGTCACTATCTAATTTTAGGGATAAAGTTTGTTTAAAAAAAAAAGTAATTGAACAAATATCGAATTTTCCAGAGAGAAATATTGTTATTTAAATATTGATGCTAATCTTTGAATATGATTGTGTTTCCCTACAAAACTTCTCAGTGTTTTAACGTGAGTGTCTTTTGTGAAGTGTTTAACCTCCCCTGATTATAAATGCAGAAGGAAGTACAACATTTAGTTGTGCACAGTGAGCATGTTAAAATAACTTCCAGCTTGTTTCAGGCTAAGGCAAAAAACAAAAAATTGGGAACACAAATATTTTTAAAATTTGATCATTTAGATGTGTTCTAGCTCTTCAGCTGTCATTAGAAATAACAGTTTGAAGGACCTGTTTCTATGGACAAGTCTGAAGTTTTTGTCATTTTAAAACTCACTGTAAGTTCTAATTTCGGTGTTTGCCTTCCTGCTTGTATCCTAGTTGGAGGACTGACTTACCGCTTCTTCAAACTATGTTGTACTTCGCTTGATAAAACTTACCAGATCTAGCGGGTATTTAGTAAAGGTCACCAGCCAACTGTGCTGGTTGGCTCTTCTTTACTCCCTGTTGGGTTGCAGAAAGATTATTTGGTCTTCCTTGGCAGCAGAGATACTCCTTCTGTGTTGCCGAGTGTTCTTAAGATCAGTTGGATATGTCCTTGGATTGGAAACTCGGAAGGGTTATTAGGTTAAGTACTTTGCAAAGTCTA
The DNA here is from genome assembly GCA_003993805.1 of Himantopus leucocephalus. Classification (NCBI taxonomy): domain Eukaryota; kingdom Metazoa; phylum Chordata; class Aves; order Charadriiformes; family Recurvirostridae; genus Himantopus; species Himantopus leucocephalus. Next base: position 35,732,336 of record RSEF01000007.1, on the reverse strand, counting down.
GCGTTGCCACTGACAAGCGACCTATTGACTCAGTTCTCGCTTTCCATATAATCTGAAATTACCGAAATAGTGCAAGTATTTTCATTTGCTAATAGAATAGTAAATTCTCCACGGGGATGTTTTTCCTAGTGCGTGCTTTCACAGATCTCTTACCTGGCTTACACTGAGAGAGCAGTCACTTACATCATCTTTACTATTAGACCACAACAGATTTAAAACCAGGAAAATGAGACACTTTATCCATATTAATTGTCATCACACACAGAATATGTTCAAGTCCTAGTTTATACGTTTTTATATACCCTTACATGTGAGGGTATGCGGTGCAAATGACCTGTGCCGTACAAAAGCTACGTGTTGGGTAGCTTCCGAAGAAGTAGGGTAAATCAGACTTTGTGGAGTACCTGGAAATCCCGGCTAGATTGCTACGACTCTTCAAGATAGGTTGTTTGTTAGTTCTCGCATCTCCTCATCATCCTGCAGTTTAGTGAAGAAGCACCTTCACTCTGGCGAGTGATTTTTATGAACACAACTCTAAGGTGCCTGAAGTAAGCATTTGGTATCAGGTGTTGACGTAATCATAAAACAGTCACTTTTAGCCAAAGATGAGTTTTCAGTAGTTATGTGGGATTGACTTAATTGGATATCAGCTTGATTTAAATGAACTTAAAAAAAAAGAATGCACTTGATTTTAAGCATACCATCTGGACAAGTGAAATATGTAGTATTAGACCCCCGTAAGTGTTTGTATTTAGGATCTTTTAAGACTTGTAACAACCTATAGACAATACATGCCAGGCTGTTCAGATGTAGGAGACTTGAATTAAAACTTTGCTTGGGTTATATCTTAAAAGAATGGGTCATAGCAAATTATTGTGTTGTACAGATATCACTATGTATTAGAAACCACTCTAAAATAGCAGAAGCTTGGAACATCAGAGATCAGTTTAAGTGGACTCAAAGAACGTGTAGATGACTTTCCTAGGCACTGTGTGTAGATAACAAGAGGATGCTATGTGGACAACTCAGATCATGAACTTTAAGTTCAGTCAAGTCTCTGGAGGAGCAGAACTCTGACAACCGAAGACTAGTGTTGCTAAGCTAAAACTCCATTTGTGTGTATGTATATCTCCTGAAATCACTCTGTGTGTATGAAAACTGTAAAATAGAGTATACAATAGCGCTATAGATATTTCAGTGTTGCGAATGTGTAGTCTTACTGTGAAAGTGGAATTTTGCAGTGCTTTGGGGTATTTTTTTTCCTTTTGAAAGGTGGAAGAATATAAAGGAATTTCTTATAATCACAAGGGGGTATGGGATGAAATAGGGAATTAGGCAATGATTCAAATCCCCAAGCTGCTGTCTTAATTGGATCATCCTCCTCTTCTGATCTGGAATCTGGTTTGCAGTGCTCTCACTTTCTGTGAAGCTTAGCTGTACTATTTTTGCTTTATTCCAGATGCTGTGCCTCTGGAAATCAAACAAAGCACTGATCTTAACAGTTTCAGCATTTTCTCTTAATATAGAATCCTAATTTTCTGTATTTGGGAGACGCAGCGATCAAGATCTTGTAGTATGGCTCTCTTTGTGAAGGTTTTATTCTCAGGCGTGTGCTCTCAGCAGAAGTAAAACCTGCTGAGCTCTTCCATTTTCCTAACGTACTGATTAAAATCACTTAGTATGTAAAGATATCTGAAAAAAGCAAGTAAGAATGCTACTGTCCTGTTTACTTACATGAAAGACTTAAACATAGGCAATAATGGCAATATATTCACTTCAGATACACGTATTTCACCGTTTTCTTAATGAGTTCTGTACAAAAATTACATCCTGTGAGCATGCATTTCATTACTGAAGTTACTTACCTACTACATTTTATACTTTATCGAATTGTATTTCTAAAATAATGGCTTTTAATCTTGTTTGGAAGATAATCAGTCATGATTCCTGCCTCAGCTGGACAGTAAAATGAAATAATGAAGGAGCTGTGTTACTTGCACTTAGTTTGCATTATCACATTGCAGGTTAAGTATGGATTTACTGTAATTAAATTAAGAACACCATGCTATTTAAAACTTCGAGGGATTATTCTTGTGAAACTTTTCTGTGACCTTGTGATCCTGATGATCTGTTTAGAAGTATATATTTTACTTAAACATTTGGAGAGTATTGAACTGCTAATTTATCTCTGAAGTAGCATTAACATTTTTTAATCCCACTGGCATCTCAAGAACCATATCTGTCCTTGACTTATTTACTTCGTCATTTCTCTTAGGTGGCATGTGGTATTATGCTTTCTTTTTGTTTCGGTTGGCTAAATACACAATGTTGGAGTCTCTAAGTAAAGCCTTACTTATGTTACTTAAACCAGTGCTTTATAGTTTACTTTTATGGTTCCAGTCTAATGCTAGAAACACCACTGTTTTTTTGCTTTGCTTCTGAATTGCTGAAATTCTAGCAATAGGTATTGTAATTTCATTATTATTGGCATTCAGTTATGAAGGAGTTGTCTTGCTGTGATTTTCTGTTAGGTAAGCGTGGTCCAAGACTCAGTAAATATATCAGGACAGTCTAATACAAACACTTTGAAGGTACCTGAATGTCGACTAGCAGAAGATTTAGGGAATCTCTGGGAAACAACAAGATTTACAGATTGCAGTTTTTATGTAGGAGGACAAGAATTCAAAGCTCATAAATCTGTCCTTGCAGGTACTTTCTACTTTTGTATTGCTATTATTTTGTAATTAAAATTGCTAAAAGTTTAAAATTTGATTATATTTATTTAATATTACTTTTCTCGCTACAGCGCGATCTCCAGTTTTTAATGCAATGTTTGAACATGAAATGGAGGAAAGCAAAAAGGTAAGCCTCACTGAAAAGTTTACGTGTAAATATTTTACATTGTGAAAAAGGGGAAAGTTGCAGAAAACGAAGTGTTGCAAATTGAGGAAGATGAGAACTACTCCTGAACACTTTCCCAGTGAGTCCTGTAGGAGTTTCTTTGTGCAGGGCGGATAGGGCCAACTGTGGAAAGGCTCTGGAGGATTTGCACTTTCAAGTACTTGTATCTGCCCTAGATTGGTGTGTGGGTTTTGGGGTTGGGGTTTTTTTTTTGTTTGTTTGTGTTTTGTTTTTTTAACATGAGCTACTGGTGCAATTGGCCTTGTTACCTCTGCCCCTTTTTGTTCTAATTTATACCCTCGCATAAGCCGATTGACTTGACTAAGGTTTCGCTACACTGTATTAAAACATTTTATATGGTAGCTGGGACACAAAGAAACAACAGGTGAATTATTACTCGAATTAAGCCCTGAGGCAGTGAAGCACTCCTTTTCATTCACAGTTTCTGCAGGCACTTGACCTGTGTAAGTGTTTTGGATGGCTAGTTACTTAATCAGCACGGAGAGCTGCTTCTACTTTTATGCACTTGATATCTCCCACAGTGAGGAGCTGTTCGTGTCTTTCATGAAGAAGAATATCTAAACTGGGTTGGTTATAGGCAGAATCCATGAAAAGACAAGGAACTGATCAGCTCACTAAAGGATTGTAATAGATGATCATCGCTTAGTCTTGGAGGCTGCAATGATGGCACTTGTGTGAACAAATGTGTCAGCCAAATATGGTGCTGTAGTGCCTCGATTTTTTTTTTTTTTTTATGTACAGCCAGTGCGATAGAGGCCAGAGTTAGACATTCCTAGAAAAAAGTTGCAATTACTTTTTGTTGCCTAAGCTTTTCCAACGATTTCTACCTGACTTTAAGAGCTCCTGATTTTGATATCTTTCTGCTTAATATTGTTGGATGTTAACTTAAATTTGTAAGGCTTTTGTATGAAGGATGGCAAATGAAAACTTATAGCATGCATGCAGATGATATTTGACATGTTCACTTTAATGTTGTAGCTTAATTCCAGAGGCTTTTATTGATTCTTCTTCTTTACCAGAATCGTGTAGAAATAAATGATGTAGACCCTGAAGTTTTTAAAGAAATGATGAGATTCATTTACACAGGAAAAGCTCCAAACCTTGAAAAAATGGCTGACAACTTGTTGGCAGCTGCAGACAAAGTAAGTCATTGACTAGTAAGTTCTCAAACCTGATGTTTGCTTGTGGAATGTTCTTCTACAAAGAAAATACCTTTTTTTCAAATTGATATAAATTTTGATTTTTTTTTTAAATATGAGAAACAGATCTCATCAGAAATGGAGAAAGATGGGAAAGAATAGAGTTTTTTAGCACTAGAAAGCTGATAAATCTTTCTTGACCAGAAGTGTTTCGGATATTAAGTATATTTGCTATCCAAATTTTTTTAGAAATTGGGGACTATTAATATGATTTGGAAAATCAGTCTTGAATAAAATGTATCCTACGTCTTTGTATTCTTGAAGAGGATTTATACAAGTCTTTGAATTAACTGTGCTCCCTAAAGTACTGCTACTTCAGAACTTTCATCTGTCTTCCCTACAAATCTAATCTTTCAAATCTTCTGTATTGGGATCTTGTCTACTGTTTAAATTGTTGCTCTGTGAAATGCTTTTTCTACCATGATTTTTGGGATAAGGGGACTTACAACAGCACAGCAACTAAGGTGGGATTATTCCCTTTCATATCATAATTCACAGTTGTCTAACTTCCTAAAAACGTGACCCCATACCTTATTTTTTCTTCACTGCTTTACAGCTTGACTTGAAGTTTTAGTTAGCTATCCTGAGAGAAGACATGGTTGTCTTTCCCTGAGCAGGCATAAATAGTAGAATCCAGAAAATATCCACTGTGTAATCTGAAACTTAGTCACTCTCAGCTGAGTGTTGCAATTTCTTAAGCTACCTTTGCAATTTCTGACTTGGTTTGTGCAATCATATCCGTAAAACATTAGTGGTGAAAACTGCCTGTTCTCATAATGAATCCTAATATAAATCATAAAAGATAATATAAATCATCCCAGTAGTTAATTTCAAGAAACACTTATAATTTTTTTTTTCCTTTCAACTTAATGTGGTGGGTTTTTTTCCCAAGATCTCTTGACCTGGCACTGCCCTGGCTTTGGTGACTTTACCACTCATTCTTTTCACCTCTCATTGCCAGCATCTCATGTTCCAAAACTGATGATGTTTTGTCAAGTTTCAGTACACCCAAGCAGGAAGGTGAAATGGTGTTATTTTACAAATGCTGGCCTTTATTTAGGGCATAATTGATAAATGTAGAGAATATTGTAAGGTACAGTTCTATGATTGTCTGCAATACCAGGAAATAAAAATGGTGAGCTAGGAGGTCCCTATAGCTTTTTGTAACAGTTAAACTTCTAGAAACTTCCTGATATTCCTTCTGAATGTGAAATAATCTGAAAATGAGTGTTCTGCATATTACCAAAGGCATTACACTGCTGTATTACCTGGTAGGTACAGATTTCTTAAAATTGATACTTATTTACTCTAAATAGAGGTATCCTGAGGAGTAGTATGGTAATAAAATGGAAGTAAAAATGCATAGGTCTCGAAACACAGAAGTTAGGCCACTAATTTCACTTTTCTTCAGTGGCATTTCTTTGTTGAATAGAGCAGTTGCTAATACAAATGTATGAGTGGCAAGTTGAATGTATGCCACTTGTGTGTCTGAAATTCTTTTCAAACTTGATAACTGTATCTGAAGGGTGCTAAACTAAATGGAATGGGTAAGATCTCAGTAGAAATGTGTACAGCTGAATGAAACCTGTTCAGACTATGACATCCTTCAAAAAAGCAACTCGGTTTATTCATGCAAAATGTAATATGGGAATGTAATTATTTTGCATCCATTTTCTGGTAGGCTGCACCAAAGGTATGGAAAAAAAAATAAGAAATTCAGAGATGGGGGTGGGGTAAACCTGGAACAAGCTAGTTTCAAACAGGCTAATGTATTTTGTCTTGGATAACGGTAGAAAGAATGAGTTTGAAGAATGATTAGTGTAGTTTTTTCTTTTATCAGTATGCACTGGAACGGCTGAAGGTCATGTGTGAGGAAGCACTCTGTAGTAACCTCTCGGTAGAAAATGTTGCTGACATTCTTATCCTCGCAGATTTGCACAGCGCTGAACAGTTAAAAGCACAAGCAATAGACTTTATTAACAGGCAAGTAATATTTCTCAGACTCTAAATATATTTGTATTTATGCTTTGTGTACCTTTTCAATATTAGCACAGTTCTCTCTTACAGGTGCAGTGTTCTTAGACAACTTGGGTGTAAAGATGGGAAAAACTGGAATAGCAAGTAAGTTTCCCTGCCTCATGATGTTCTGTACAAACACTGCTAAATAGACTGCAGATCTTAAGAACTATTGCTTCATTTCCACACTACTGAGGCCAGTCACTGAGTGTAAGTAAAGTAGGATTCAGCAGGTGCTACCCCAGTTATGATTGTGACTTCCCCTTTCAATGATAGGGAGAGTTAACTGCCCTCCAGTTTGAGATCTAACAGCAGCTAGTTTTCATTCCTCTCCTAGGGACGTATCAGTGCTGTGAGATGGTGGCAGCAGCCACTACAAGAGAAAGGAAACCATTCTCTTGACTAACCGGGTTTGTGCCTGGAGGTGTGGTAACCCCAGTGTGGTTTTAAGGCTTTCTTAGGTCAATCCGAGCCCACAGTGTTGCCTCAGCCTGCAGGATTTCCAAAGAAAGGAGGGCAGTTGCTCTTTTTGCCTTTGGTAACATGTTTGTGCACCTTCCCACATGTGACCACTGGTATTGTCGAGGTCACACAACTAGTCAGGCAGGTCCCTCTGATCTGGCTGACTCTGTAAGTGCTCATGCCTAGTCTGGAAGTAGATTGAGAAAATGTGGCTCAGACTGTAGGACCGATTAAAGCATATACTTAAAGCAGCTCATGTGAATCATGGAATAGAAGACAGCCGGCGTCAGAATAGTCAGTGGTAGACTGAAACAGTAAAAGAACAGCAGAGCACTTATTTCTTACCATCAGAGTCTCCAGAGAAGTTAAAAGCTGTGTTGTACCAGTTACTTTAAAACACTCTTAATTTTAGTGTTTCTCCTTTAAAAAAGTCTTCACAGGCCTAAGGATTGAGCGTGATGTGGAAAAAGGAGGTGGTAGAAGGGAAATAGTAAAATACCAGTAGGAAAACTAACAAAGATGTCAGAATGCATAACAATGTAAACTAGTTGATGTGTTCCTTCTCAAGTGATTTGGAACTTACTGAGCTGACTTTTGTCTTGAAAAATTGCTAGTAAAGATGCTGGTCATCTTTGCTTCAGCTAAAGCATCTACAATGAATCAGGGACATAATGTGAGAGGGTCTGGATTAATTTACTGACTCTGGGCACCAGGGAGTCTGAACTTTGGTATTGTTTCTCAAGGCACTTACCTTTACTGACTTGCAGCAGAAGATTAAAGGCTTGCATAACAAATCTGCAAAAGGTTTTTGAGAGGTTGTATAGTGTAGAGGTCAGCTGCTAACGTCACGCGTGACAGTGTTCCTGAAACAGTATGAGGCTGCTCGTGAGAGCCTTTTGAAAATGCAAGGCAATGGAAAACTGGGATTGATGCATAAGCTGTTGGTTCCAAATTACAAATTTATCCTGTGTCAATGTGGCATGCATCCCAACCGGTGTACTACTCTTCATGTGCAGAGTGAATTTCATGGTTTTGTTTTATATTATTTCACAAAAAATAAATATATACATTGAGTAAATACATTGTTTTTAATCTCCTGGATGTCAGTGTGATACTTGCTGAAATCTGTTGTTGCTTCTGTATTAGTTAAAAACCAACAGTGGCCGTTGAAAGCCATTCTGAATGTAGTCCATGGTCTTGTATCGAAGGAGTGAATGTTCTCAAGTATGCTCCACTGGTACTCAAACAGCGAGCTCCCAGTGAAGGGTTCTGCAGTCAGCTAGCTGATCTGCCTTCATGGCTTTTTCTGATAGATGAACTATATCACTTCTGCTGCGGTTTCAGCTAATTCATCTTGTCATCCTTCTCTCCCCAAATTGAGCATGCCCTTCTATGTAATGAGATTACCATGTCTTCCCTTCCTTTTTTTTCTCTACACTAGACCTCATTTTCCTCTGGTTTTCCTCTTATCATTTTTATTGTTTTTCCTGAGCAATTTCAAGGCAGTTATCTTAACATGGTGCCCAGTATTGGATGCAGTTCTCTAGCTGAGGTCTTGCTGATACTGACCAGAGCAGAATAAGTACCCTATGTCCTACACGTGATGCTATTAATATACCCAAATTGTAATTTGCTGCTTCTTTCCAATGGCATCCTTACTGGCATTCATGAAGCGTGTTGTCTCATAATGCTTAACTACTCGTCTGCAGTAGTTCTGCCTTGCCTGCTCTTCTCCACTGTGCATTTGGTTTGTAAAATTGTGTGACTATTCTTAATACTTCTGTTTTCAGCCAAGCAACAGACATAATGGAAACAGCAGGCTGGAAGTCCATGATCCACTCCCACCCTCACTTAGTGGCAGAGGCCTTTCGCGCACTAGCATCTGCACAGTGTCCACAGTTTGGCATTCCACGCAAACGGCTAAAACAGTCATGAAATCTTCCATGAACTTTAGAGAAATTGAATTGACTCTACTCCTCCATGTCCAGAGGTGTTTTCACAAACCATAACAAGAGTTTTTGTTATCCTTGTCCACAGAACAGAAGCTGAAAAAGCCTATTGTTTGCTTTTCAGATGGATAATTTATGGTTTAATCCTCAGCTTTAAATTAGACTGATTAATTCACTGAAAGGCCTTAAATTATCTTCAATGACTCTCTAGTCCATATAGTCTAATGTATCTTGATTTTTTTTATTATTATTTCTTAATGTGCCTTGTCTTTTTGACTAGGCTCTGCAGGATTGCACTAGCTCCATAATGCAGTAAAGTTGATAACTGAAGATTAATTTTTTTGAAAGGGATCTTCCATTATTTTCAGAAGAAAAAAGAAATGCTTATAGTTTGGTCCTGTGCTAACTGGAAGGTTTTAACTAGCCTCTCATTGAAAGCGCTTGAACCAGAGGCACACAATGTACCCTAGACAAGTGCTAAATATAGAGGGAGCCTGTTTACCTTCAGCGAATGCCTACAGGCTATTTATGGCAATATACTGCTTTGAACATAATTTATTTTTCATTGTGGGGGCAAATATGCAATGGTTTGGCCCAGAAATGTATTTTCATTACAGTTTGTAATGCTTACCGTGTGTGTGTCAAAGCTGTCCAAATGGTGAAAAGAAACACAGAATAAACCTCTTGCTTGTGTTTCTTTACGGTCCATCATTAGTTTACATTTAATGCAGAACTGAATGAGAGGTAAAGAGTTCAATGTGAAAACAGACTAGTATTGTATATGGAAAAAAATAAATCCAAGGTGTATGGTTACATAGAAAAGTAAAGGATGCATAGAATGACCAAATGTAAATTGAAGAAATGGGCCAAATGGATTCCGAATATGCACTTTTAATGTGTAACTTTTGTATGTTGTGTGGTACATATATATTTTGCTTTTGATGAATTAATGAGGTACAGGTAATTGTGGCTTAACTTTTTAGATACGTTTTAAGATGCCCACAGCCACATGGGATTTAGTTTTGTTAGAAAAGAAAGGCATGTCTTTTTAAGACTCAATTGAAGGTGGCTATTGCAAGCTTTCATATTTAAGTAACAGAATATTTTCGCTTATTTGAAAAAGGCTTGTGAATGGTAAAATTTTGAAGGGATTCTTTCGCCTCTTGACGTATGTGCGCAGCTTCCATTAACACCTAAGGAGGTTATGTACACATCAAGAGGAATATTTCCCTGAAATGTCAGATGGTATTTGCAAGCAGAGGCTTGCTCAGCCTTGCATTTCAGTTATTGTACTAGCATTGTGGATGGTATTGAAATTCTGCATAATGTGAAAAGGATGAAACATTTGTAAACTGCTTGTCATGGGCCAGTTCTTTATTATATGAACCTTAGCTTTAATATCAACATCCTCAGTGTTTGATAGCTTTGTTTACAATTGGGAGGAAAAGTCTGCAGTAGTGCACACTCTAAATGTTTCCTGAGTTATTGCATTGAGTTTACTGTAATAGTGATAATATGCTATATTTCTTTTTTTGGGAAGACTTGGGTTTAGCAGTGGGGAATGGGAGGAAATCTCACCTAATTTATAAACATATTTGCGCAAGGCTTTTAGTTTGCCTATTAAAAAAAAAATTATGCAGGGAGGAGAGAAGAAGAATTGCAGATTGTTTACTATCTTAAAATCTATCTCCATCCTCATTTCATTGAGATTCATCTGAATTGCTTTGAACGAAATTTTTAGAGGAAAGAGTATATAGTTTTATACTTTGGCATCTAGTAAAGCATTAGCAAAGGTAAATTGGAAAAAATGCCCAGTCCAATTTTGAAGAATAAAATAACCTCTAAACATGCATTTTCTTCTTACCTTCTAACTAAGTCTTTATGATGGATAAAGTGTAAAATCAGAAACGTTAATAGTACGTAAGGCATCAAATTATATATTTACAGAGATTTATCCTTTTATCGATTTTTACATATTTATCTAAAATAAGGTCTCATAAGCATTCTTCACAATAAAACGTGATGGTAATTGTTCCCTCCAAAATAGTGATGTTTTTGCTGCACTGTGTAATGCGTTAGGACTATATATCCTCATACTCATCACTGGGAAAACTTGCAGCTCTAACATACAAAGTGACTTGAATATTTAATGCTGTAATGATTGTCCAGTTCAGCTTGTTCTAAAGTAACAACAGTAATCAAATGGAAAGCTTAAGGACTTTTATGAAAACTTCTTTTTAGAGGCTTAATAGCACACTTTGTACCAAAAAATGTCAGACACTGTGCTGTAATATTACCTACATGGTGGAGTGTCCACTTCTCGAGTCAGGCAGTGCGTACCATACATTACACTAACAGAAAAAAAACCACATGATAATTGATCTGTTTAGATTTGATTTTATTTATTACGTATGTTTTCAAGTTTTGTCAGCTCTTAAGAATACAGCAACTGTTTTACCTTTCCCTTAAGTGAGTGCACTAATTATTCACCTCTTCTTTAATTAACTACATGCAGTGTTCTCACTGGAATGGGATAGCTGGTAATTACAACCTTCTCCTTTGGATTCAGTAGCTTGTTTTTATTCCCCACCTCTCAAGAGCTTGCCCTTCAAAACCTCACTTGTCAGTTCTAAGTGCAGCAGATATAAAACTATCTAATACAATGGACAGGTTTTTTTCAGGCTGAAACCTTAAGGGTTTTTTTTTTTTCTTAGTTTTATATACAGATTAGGAATATAATGTATGAAGGTGCCATGTTTTGGCTTGCCAACACTACTCCCTCGGATATATGTGAACCACCGCTTCCATACTTCTCTGGGGAGAACGCTGCATGTGTCCTGTGTGTGCGTGTGTGTGTATGACTGTGCGGTGTTTTTTGTCAAGAATGACTTTCTAAAAATAAGGACTCAATTTGCTGTCAAAAATGCTTTTATGTATTATATATATATTTTTTTTTTCCATTTGAACCTCTCCTAAGGAGATGCTTTGGGTGGAAGATGCTTCAATAAATAATCCTTATTTCCCAGTCCATTTACTGCATGCAGAAGTATGAACACATTGTGCCTTTTCTAGGAAACTGTTGTAATGAAGGGAAGATTTAACAGGACACAAGATCTTTTTAAAAGGTATTTTTAAAGGTGACGGCAAATGCGATTTGATACACGATTGAGATGGAAAAGTAACGAATTACCCCTTTTGAGCTCTGTTGCATGTTGATTCTTGCTTCCTAAATTCAGTTTCGCTGAGGTAGAAACAACACAAAAAAGGTGGAATAAGTATTACAGATAGAAGTTGAGTAATGGTATATTTTTGTGAAAATGTGAAAATATTTGCTGTTACAAGATAAGTGTATGTCAAAATGTGATAGTCATGGACGCAAAGTTAGTTTTACCAGTTGCTCTAGTTCTGATGTTTTTCTGAACATTGAGTATAAAATTCACCTTTGCACAGAAGGTCAGTAGAAGACCTACATGGAGATTATGTTCCTTTTAAATCCTCATGGAAAGGTTTCTCCCTTGGGAGAATAAAACGATGTGCGGTATTTGAAACTGTGTTTCATAAACAACAGTGGATTGCAAATGTGAGGTATTGCTACCTGAAATATTGTTGACTTTTGTTGAATTTTACAGTTGGTTAAAATTCCTAAGCGTAATTGATTTATTTTTTTGTAATTGACAGATGGAATGTTAACTGTCCTCCTTGTCTGGTGTTGATAGCATATTTAGTGCCGAGCTTAGCTCCTTAGCTAGCAAGACACTGACTTAGTCTCATAACTTGGCTTCTGCTCACAGTAAATGGACTATGTTTGTAAAGGGAATTCACTATTTCAAGTGTTTTGCAAGGAACTTCGCTGTATTTGTAACCTGGTTTTTGAAGGCTGAACATCAATGAGTCCTATTTTAGAAATTAAACCAGTGAAAAGACTTAGACCTGTTTTGGGGTGGAAACGATTAAGAGAATTCAGATATGTAAACAGTTGTATCAAACCATCCAGCCTTTTTTTATCAGCTGATGTTAATGGTGAAATACTTTTTGTACCTTGTTGCTGAAAATATTTTTGCGTTTCAGCACATCAAGTTACAATAAAGTTGTTACTTATACAGACTGTGTCTTTGTGGCTTGTATTTGTTTTTTTCCTGTGTATGTTCACGACGACTACCTCTGCTTCTCTCCTTTGAGAAAGGTATTTTACCAGCACTGTCAATCAGTCTAGTGTAAAATATACTGCTGTCCTTTTGGAAACCCTTTTTTTTTGGGAGGATCATATTAGTCTTGCTCTGATTTCCACTAACTTAGTTATTTTTGCATTTTGACACTTTCAAATAACTTTGAGCTCCAGATATATAACTTGCCTACCTGAGAAATGACTGCCTTTATGCCCACTCTGTCGGAACCGATACTCGGTGGGAAGAAAAGTGGATCCTGTGAGAATGAAGATGGGCTTTATGGTTTCTAACAGATTTGGTTTCTTTTTCCAACTGCCATCGAAAACTGTCTGTTTTGTTTTGGGGCTTTTTTTTCCTGTCAAGGAGTATAGGCTTATAATGACTATATACCAGAGGAACGTTGCTTGCATTTGTTACGGGAGAACTGGTATGTCAGAATAACCTATATGGGTGGTTCATGGGATTTAATACACTTATAGATATTTTGCAAAGTTATGTAGGACTGTTGATATGCTGCTCTATGTAAGTGGCTTTGGACACACTGAACTCCGGAAAACAATGATGTCAAGGTAAGTTACTTTACAAAAAGTGACAGAGGCCGTTTGAACGAATGCAGTGACCTGCCTTGTGTTATCTAGGCTACGGCGAGAACATGGCACAGTCGACCATCGCAGTTCTTCCTAAGACGACTTGGGTGACAAATAAGGATACAGAGCTGTCCTCACAGGGCTGCCTTGGGTGTCTCAGCGTAGCACATCACTGTTTTGTGTGTAGGTACATGTGAAGTTCTCCACGCTTGCTTAAAACAAACGTCCCTTAAGTTACTCTGCAGTGATTCAGCTTAAAGTTCCTCATGGGGCTTATACCGCCTATGGCGTAACTGACACCTGCACCGGCAGTTTCAGTAGCCTCCAAGGTAAATGTGACTAGTTACCACTGTGAATGGTAGTGAACATTATTTGCGCTTCAGTTTTTAGGTAAAGAGCATTAAACTTCACCATTTCTTTTTTTCAGAAGGCTGTATTTATATCCTTAGTCTTTCTGAAGTAATTTTTCTTCCGAGAAGTTTGCCTTGTCATCATACAAAAGTTTTCCTCGTTATTCAGCTAAACAGATTCAATTAGTGTTGATTAAAAAAGCACCTATTTTCCTTCTAAAATGAATTCTAATAGTCTTTTGGGTGAAAACTGGGCACGTAAAGCTTTTCCTCCCTTTAGCTGAATGCTTCTGTAAAAAAAAAAAAAAAAAAAAAA
>RSEF01000007.1:35662807-35713087 GCA_003993805.1 Himantopus leucocephalus | reverse complement strand
AAGAGAAGGCTCCAGGGAGACATTATTGCGGCCTTCCAGTACCCGAAGGGGGCCTACAGTAGAGCTGGGGAAGGACTTTTTACAAGGCGTGTAGTGATAGGACGAGAGGGAATGGCTTCAAACTGGAAGAGAGGAGATTTAGATTAGATATTTGGAAGAAATTTTTCACTCTGAGGGTGGTGAGGCACTGGCGCAGGTTGCCCAGAGAAGCTGTGGCTGCCCCATCCCTGGAGGTGTTGAAGGCCAGGCTGGATGGGGCTTTGAGCAACCTGGGCTGGTGGGAGGTGTCCCTGCCTGTGACAGGGCAGGGTGGAACTAGATGATCTTTAATGTCCCTTCCAACCTAAACCATTCCATGATACACAGTGTGTTGTCAACTTCCCTCAGTCAAGACTGGGCACTTGCTTTCTTCCATGCATCTCTTCCTTCGTGGCGGCAATACCCCACTGACTAGCTGCAGCGTCCTCTGGGTGGGGGACACTTCTCTAAGGATGTAGAAAGAAAAGGGTGCGCTTTGCATTAGATCTGCTACTCGCATTTCTCTGAAGTAACTTTATACGTTGGACTGCAAACAACTGTGAAGCATCTTTTGTCATTTGTCTGCTTGCTGTCGTAAAGTATGTCCCAATCACCAGGAGTCCTCTTGTATTCTCTGACCACCTGAAGANCTTTTTTTTTTTTTTTGGTAGAGGATTCTACATGTTTATGGGAAATTATCTTAAAATTGTTAGTTACAAAGGCTTTAAATTGCTAACGGAAGGCGCTGCTGGTTTGGTTTACTGAATTATCTCTGGGTAGATAAGCCTGCGGATCCAGCGAGGAAAAGGCAGGCGTGATGACCGTATAATTTGTTTTCCGAAACTGTTAGTTTAGTGGAATATTTGCCTTATTACAAAAACGCATTAGCCAGACACGTGCATATTTTGAGCTTCAATATTACGGTTTTGTATCCTGCGGTAGATTGAAATGTCAGTCATATTCTCCATATTTCATAGTCCTCTGGAAGCCTCAGGGAAGGTGCACATGGCTGGCGTTACTATGTCCCACCAATAAAACAACCCTCTAGAAGGAAACCTGGGCGGGCCCGTACGGCGAGATGTCAAATTAATTGTACTGAAATAATGAGTTAGCACCAAATGCTAATTAAATATTGATGGAAGTCATACTTTCAATTATCTTCATTATGGGGCAATGTTTTATGTAGACATGAAATGCTGGGAATGTGGGCACGCGTTGTTATTAATCTTGTCATGTAAAAATACATTTCTCTTCTCTAAAATCCATTTTAAATGCACTGGAGGTCCGTGTATAGTATCTTTTTGACATTGTAGACTTCTACTCAGTTTTTTTTTGTGTCTTCACCCTTTTTCTTTCCCCTTCCGTTAAAACCCCCGTGCTCTTTAACGGTGAGGCTTTGTAAAGACGGGTTCTGCTGCTGCTGGCCCGTAGCTCGCTGGGGTCTCTCCCCGTGGCTTTTCTCCAGGCAGCACGCTGCGACGTGGTGACTCCGGGATGAGTCTTGCTGGGATTTTTAGCAAGGGTTCGAGCTTACTAGCTAAAGTCCTTTCCATCCTTTTGGTTCCCGAGGAAGTAAGGGATCTACNTTCTCCAGGCAGCACGCTGCGACGTGGTGACTCCGGGATGAGTCTTGCTGGGATTTTTAGCAAGGGTTCGAACTTACTAGCTAAAGTCCTTTCCATCCTTTTGGTTCCCAAGGAAGTAAGGGATCTATGTCATCTCGCCGACAGAAGGCTTCTGAGCATTTATTCTAATTTATGCCCTCCCTGTCTGTCTCCTCCTTCTTCACAAGGTTTTCTTTGCTCGGCTGAAGTGAGGTGGAGCCTGCGGGAGCCCGGGGCAGGCATCTCGCCGCGGTTAGGAGCGGTGCTGGAAGGGCCAACCTCGAGCTCCAAGAGGACCGCAGCGTAGCAGCGAGAGGGCTCCAAAAGCGTGAGCCTTGCAGCAGGGGATGGAGCTGAAGCAGAGAGGGGCCGGGCGGGCAAGGTGTGAGCCAGGATGCCGTGCTTTCAGGAGAACGGGGTGGGCGAGAGCCGCTCCTCTCCTCCTTCCTTTCAGCCAAAGAAATTAGAGGACAGTTTTTTGGGAAGGACCCCATTACTCAAAAGCAAAGGTCTAGGACTATGTGTTGCTAGGACTTAATTGCCTAGAGACTAATTAGATGATAAGAGTCCCAGAAACGGTGCTACCAGAGTATTGTTTTATATGCAATTGCCTTTGGGGAAGATGGACAAATTTGCCACAAAATTCACAGCTCAAACGGGTAGAGTAGCGTGCAGTCTCCTTACTCTTGAGTTCCTTTGGGCTCTTCTAGAAAGACAGAAAAAATACTTCCGAGACTTCCAAAGCCTTCCTAGAAGATGCTGTCCTAGAATTTTTATTTTTTTTAAAGTAGGGATTTCTCTTTACTCAATAAATAGAAGGGATAAACTGGGGTAAAAATGAATCCTTTCCGGAGACTTTGTGGAAGGGAGAAGCTTGTACAGGACAGGTTGGGTGGCCGCCTTTCCCAAGCTGGGCTGGAGAGGAGATCTGCTGCTGTCTTTGAGTAAGGAGATGTTAAATTTGTGCTGGTGTGGGGTCGGGAAGGGGGGGTAGTTTTAATGCTGTTCTTCTGCCTCTCGGCCATAACTGTCCATCTCTGCAGCAGGTGAACGTTACGGATGCTCACAGCAAAGCCTGCGTGATGTACTGGGGTGTGTCTGTGCCTCCATCTGGTGGGTGGGCAAAAAAAAAGAAAGCCGAATCCCCAAGAGCTTGAATGCTTTTTGTCACTTCTAAGAGCTCTGGCAGTTTCAGAGGGAGGGCAGGTGGACAACATCTAATTAGAAAGGAGGGTGCAGAGCTTTTTTATTGTCGAGGGTGCAGCCCTTAGTGCCATTGTCTAAGTATAAATTGTCCTAAAAGCTGACTCTGATATTATTCGCTGCGGAATATACGGGAATCCAGCGAGAGGTGTTTGAAAATTAGCAGTGGTGAAGCACGGCAGAGCAAAAGGAGCACTTGAGCTGAAGAATAGATAATACCCAGCAGAGCGGAACTGCGGCA
Source organism: Himantopus leucocephalus (assembly GCA_003993805.1). Classification (NCBI taxonomy): domain Eukaryota; kingdom Metazoa; phylum Chordata; class Aves; order Charadriiformes; family Recurvirostridae; genus Himantopus; species Himantopus leucocephalus. Next base: position 35,710,021 of record RSEF01000007.1, on the reverse strand, counting down.
CCAGCTGCTGAGAGGGTAATTCAGCGCTCATAATGATTTTCAACTTCACTCTAAAACTATCACTTTGGAAGTATCCCTCATCTAAAGTACAAAGTTTCCCCAGACCATCGGAACGGAATCTCTCCGCATCCTGAGCATGTGAAATTAATGACTGAATATTATGCTGAGAGCCATTTAATTAAAAACACTTTCATTAATAATGCAGTTGGAGGGTGTATGTGTGTTATGTAATTAAAGATAGTACATCAGTAAATGATACTATGCAAAAACCAATTCAAAAAATTCAAATGAGTTGGTGTAACATAAGGAACTTAATTCAAGCGGGAATAAAAGTCAATGTGAAATAAGCTCGGAGTTTTTCCTGGAAGCTGCAATTAATCTGCTTCTGGCAACACAGTTCAATACTCGTATTTTCAATAAGGGGCTCTGCTTGTTTTAAAGATAACCCGTGTGGTGAATCAAAATGTATTTCTCTCTCCGCTCCTTTTGCCAAATAAAATACGTATCCCTCAATGTCTCGACCCGCCGCTGGCCGGCTGACCCCGTGGCTCCGCGCTGCCGCTTGTACTCTGAGCAGCCAGGTTGTGCTTGGCCGTGGCAAAACACCGCGAGTCCGGTATTCATGGCATATTTGTCTTAAAACCAAGAGACGGAGGTGGAAGATAAGAGCGTATTCTCTCAGGACAGAGCGATCGCCCTGCCGTTGCCTCCGGGAAGCTGGGCTGAGCCAGGCGTCTTGTTTTCCCGCGGTACTTTGGCTAATCCAAATCTTCAGTGATTGAAGTCAGAAATGCTGGAGTTAAACCTATCTGACATGGGAAGTGGATTGGAATTAAGTAGTCTTAAGTGCTATATAATAAATAGGCTTGCTTTATCATCTTCAATATGGCAGCTTGAAATATTTTTCACCCTTTGGTAATCTGTGTTAAGCGTTCTGCACCGGCGTCCCAGGTGAGCGGTGCAGGTCCGCTCAGCGTCGCGTGCGCTTCAGATTCTCCTTGAAAGAAAAGGTGGTGGAAGAGTGGAAGTACTACTGGTTCGGAATAGACGGAAGGCTCCCCGCTGGTCGGTTCTCATACTATGCTGAAGCACGTGTGCTCATATTCAAGTTAAATCCATTTGACACGTTTTAAAAATTTGAACTGTTTTTTTTTTTTAATTTTTTATTTATTTTTTTTTTAAACAGACTGGAGGGCAATAATGTGCCTGGTTAGGCAAGTAACTGTAGTGGGTGCCACTGCTGTTGCCGTGTCCCTGGGTTAACCCAGAGCTTGGCCCTTTGGATCTGGCACCGGTGCAGGGGGCTGGTGGCCCGTGGTGGGAGCCGTGCCGGCTTCTGCAGCCGATGTCTCCTGGTCCGTGCCACGGTGGGAGCAGCAGCCCGGCAGCCCCCCCCGTGGGTCAGCAGGGACGTGTTGTCGGGGGTGGAAAGCCCCAAGTCGTCTCCTGCGAGGGATGGTGTTGTCATTCTCTGCAAGAGCTCGGCGTGAGCTGCGTTTCATCAGGGGCTTTTCAAATGTGGATGGGAGGGAGTGCAATCACTGCCCATCCACCTAAAAAAAAACATAATTGGGACATTTATCCAGACCCGGCTCTCACAGCTACATAGGTGTCTATCACTTTCATCACAGGGACGAAAACAAGGGTTGCAAGAAACCTACTGTGGTGTTCCCACGTCCTAGCTGGGGGGAATAGAGAGTTGTTTGTTTTGATCTTGCCTGGGACTGTCTGAGCTGTAGACTCCAAAAACTCGTCAAGGTTTGGTGATCAGGCAGGGGCACCTATAGAGTCTGGGCACCTGAAACGCGACTCGTGCCAGGCTTTGGCACCCGTGACCCTCTCCCCGATGTGGCTCTGTGCTGGTGAGCGCAGTGGATCTCCTCCATCACCTGCACTTGGGAGCTGGCAGCATCACTGCTATCAGTGGCATCTCTAGAACAAAAGATCCCGAGTCTTGTTTCCCGGGAAATAACACCGGCTGTAACAGCGACACAAACCTGACCAATACTAGAAGATCTAAGCAAACACCCAGATAACTTTTCGTGCTTTTTTGGGGCCATTTTTAACTTCAGGGCTAATTCAAATAACCTCCGAGTCTCATATTTCACTCTTCTCTTTCTTGCCAATTTGGAACCAATTATAATGTATCACCTTTCAAGAAGATCACCAGCTTATTTGGAGCTGTTAAGATAAGGTGGCCAAAGCTTAATTGACTGCAGAGTGATGAAGGAGCCACCGTACTGTCTGGGAATGAGGCAAGAGAATAGAGAAACGGGATTTGTGTCTGAGGTGGCTAAAATGTAGAGCTGACAAGGGCAGATGTGCAGGATGACGACTGAAACGTGAGCTGCTGTTAGTCTGGGATCCGGCTGGAAATAAAACTGTCGTCTTTTCCGACAGCAGTTAAAGTGAGAGGGGAGTGGTGTGGGTGAAAATGTTTCAGAGGTGGATTTTGCACAGTTTCTCCTCCGTTGCTGCGGTCGGGCTGTGTCCCGCCGGTGTCCTGTGCCCTGCTGCGATGGCCCGGCTCCGGGTGAGACCCCCGAGTGCTGCCGAGCCAAAAGGGACCGCGGTCTCCCCGTCTGCCAGCTCTGGGCTTCCTGCTCCGCTCCTTCCAGCCAAAGGTGGTTGAGCCTTTTGACTCAAGCAGAGGAATGCTCATCATCTCTGCACCCTCAGTAGAATTCAGCTTCCCGTGTCTGGGCGAGGAATTACAGACATGCATTTCCNCACGGAAATGGAAAACACTAAAAAAAAAAAAAAAAAAAAATAAAAAGTTTCTGAACTAGTGGATCATTTTTTTTTTCTCTGTTCTGACTTTACGACAAAAGCGGAGAGCAGTGTAAGAAACATTGTCTGTTTGACCCACTTGGCTGTTTCATTACCGTTGAGTAGGAAGGTGCCGGTATTTCTTTGTGAGTCTTGTTTGAGAGTCCTACCAATGTTATTTAGGTAGAATTTTCTTCCCTGAGCAAAGTGTTTTCCCGTGAACATAATTGCTTTTTAATTGGGCTACAGCTGCTGCTGGGTTTGTGCTGAGTTGGAGACTGAATTATATCTTTGAAAAAGCATTTTTTTGTGGGTTTTTTGTTCTATTGTTGGTTTTAGGGGTTTTTTTTTCCTTCCAAATGTAGTCTAGATGACTGGGGTTCTTGCTTGAGAGGACCACCAGCTGGAGGCTTGCTTCTGACTGCCAACCCACAGCTATTTTGGGCTGGAGAGCTGTGTGACGGGGTCGGTCGGAGCAGTCTCGGTGGCAGATGCCGCTGTGCCGTGCTGCCGGTGGCATCCGGCAGACCCCCTTCAGTTTGCATCACTTCTCGTTGCGGTCCTGAACAGGTTTTGCAGACCTGTGCTCAGCGACCCTCCGAGTGAGGTGTGGTTTGACCCAAGTGGGATGTTTCATGACAATTCACCTCTTCTTCTGCTAAACCAGCCCCTCGCGTCCCTCTTTTGTGGAGCCGGCGTGTTCCTTGCATGTGCAGCAGGTTGGGCTGCCGAGGCAATGGGGAGATCATTGACTCATAGAATAGTTTGGGTTGGAAGGAACCTTTAAAGGTCATCTAGTCCAACCCCTCTGCAATGACCAGGAACATCTTCAACTAGATCGGGTTGCTCAGAGCCCCGTCCAACCTGACCTTGAGTGTTTCCAGGAATGGGGCATCTACCGCCTCTCTGGGCAACCTGGGCCAGTGCCTCACCGCCCTCAGTCTAAAAAATGTCTTCCTTGTATGTGGTCTAAATCTGCCCTCTTTAAATTTAAAGCCATTACCCCTTGTCCGATCGCAACAGGCCCTGCCAAAAAGTCTGTTCCCCGTCTTTCCCGTGGGATATCCAATGAGATGTGGTTTAATTTCTGTTCAGTAACTCCAGAGACCTGAATCCACCAGGGATGCGATACAAATTTGTTGTGAGGGGGTTCCAGTAGCTCCTAGGTTTTTGTCTAACGCCGTGCAGGCAATATCCCCTAAGTACACCTGGGTGCTGGTTGCCGATCCGTGAGAAACGTCACTTTATTTGCTAGTTTTGAAACAAAGAAGGGAGCTGCTTCCGGCGTGTGCGGGGTGTTCACAAGAGAGACGGGAACGGCAAAGTCTTGGTTTTTTTCAAATGAGGCACCCTCCAGCTAAAAATCTACTTGATTGATGGGTGTTTCATTGAGCTACTTAGTATATGCGAGTTGTTATTGTCTTTTCAACTGTGCATATTTGAATAGGGACAGTGGTAATGACAAATCATTATTATGCTATAAATAAAACATTATCCAGATTATGCCGGTCAACAGAGCATAAAACAAATAGCAAATTNGGTATCTTGTGACACTTTTCAAAGTACCTCAGCGGGTTCAGTTTTGTATATAGATGTGTATATACATTTAAAAAAAAAAAAAAAAAAAAGCGGCAGCACAGGATGCTGATTTGCACTGAACACCTCCGCCTGGTTCCTGGGAGAGCTTTTCCAGTTGCATCGGGGGGTTTGCTCTTTTAGCACTGCCTGGTAAAATCCCCCTAAAAAGAAAATGTAGCAACCCCAGGGAGCTTGCAGCAAAAAACGCTCAGCTTTTTGCCCTTTTTTTAAATTATTTTTTTATTTCCTGCCTCACTGGCTGCTGTAGAAGAGCGTGGCCGCTCGATGGGAGAGCCTGGGAAGCGGCACGCGGGGAGCCCCGCGTCCCGGCGCCGTGTGGGTGCCGCCAGCGGCCGGGCTGACAGGGGGGGGAAGAGCATCCAAAGGGTGAAATTTTTGAGGGGGGAAAAGCGAACTGAAAGCCCAAACTACGTTATTTCCCCGTTCAAATTGAAATGATTAAAGAAGGAAATAGTGACTGCGCGCGGTCCCCGCAGCACCCTACGGTGGGGCTGTCTGAAGGAAAAAAAAATAATCCGATGCTTACGAGTGTATCACGAATTAGCTTTTTATTGGGATCTTTTTATATGTATATCCATGGGATGGGGAGAGCGGTAAGAAGTGTGTTCAGTAAGGAGTTTAAATACATATTCGCATTGATATAAATGCATGCAAAACTATACTGTTGAGATTTGGATTAAATTAAAGTACGTATATTAAAAACCTTTAGATTAAATTGCTGTGGTCATAAGTCATTATTGCCCACTTGGGACACTTTAAAAAAAAAAGGTATTTAATCTTCCAAATTTTTATTTTAAAATCCTTTGAATAAGAGTCATGAGAGGAACAATCATTAAAATTTGAAACTTGTCTGAAATAGTCACCTGTTAGACAGGAAAATGCTTATTAAATTATGGCCTGTTCTGTGTGAAATTAAATCAAATTTGGTTCTGTTTACATGGACATTTGACCTAACGAAGTCTGTCACTTCCTTCGATTCATGGGATTGTATTTTGCTTACCTTGCTAGGCGTAAATAATTTCTTCTTAATCTGATTTTTGACTGCAGTAAGATTGCAAGTGCTTTTTTGCAGTGACTTTCTTACAATTGATCTGAAAAAAACCAACATAATGCTTTTAGGCTGTTTTTTTGTTGTTGTTGTTGTGTTTTTTTTTTAAATATTGTGATTGGAAAAAGCGTGGTGGCGAGTTCTCTGGTGTGAGGGGTTCGGCACCCTCCTGCTGCTCCAGCTGCCGGCCTGCCTCCTCCTGCCGGGGCATGGTGGGAGGAGAGCGGCGGGAACTTCTCCCATCGCCCCGGCATCAAAGCGTGGCAATGCCGGTGCCGTGGCGCCGCTGAGGCTTCGCTTTTCCCTGGGGAAAAACGCCTGGAGTATGTTACAGCAAAGGTTAAGTGTCCAAAGGCACCTCTCCATGCCGTTCCTTCTTCCGGCAAACTTCAGCTTTTGCCAAACTGGTTGGTGTTGGTGAGGTGTGGAGGGAGCCGAGTGGTTTGATGACAGTTGGTCCTCTGTCATTAGGAGGTCTGGGGCGCGGGAAAGCTCCTTGGTGGGACTTGCAGGAGAGAGACAACAGCTCTTCCCAGTGCTGTGCTGGAGGACGGGCTGCAGCCGGGTCCGGGGGAGCAGGACCGACGTGGTGCGGGTCTCCGGCTGACACAGGCTCCGTTTCTCTGCTGCTCCCTGCACCTGGCTCTGCTGCGCTGGTGGCACGGCACCGCCCTGAGCCTTGCTTGAAGAGCCTGAGAGTTGTTTTAGGTCAAAAGCTGCTGGTGGGGTCCATGTCTTCTCTGTGTTTGAGTGTTAAATCTATTAAAATATTTGTCCCTTCATCCATAATAGCCTTTCCCTGTGAATGCCCAGGCGCTCCGGGTGTCTCCAGAGGGATATTTGTTTGCTCAAGGCTCTGGTTCGTCTCCCAGAGGTCTGGAAAGCTCAGCCCGGGCGGTGGCTGTGCCGCAGCGAGAGGACATCTGCGCAGGGGGAGAATCCGGCTCCTGCTTCCATGAGAAACTCTGAGCAAGGGCTGAATCAGCAGCGGGCTGCCCCGTCTTGCAGCGCGTTCCTGCCTGGGAGGAGCCGGAGCACGTTTTCTAATTGAGACTAACCCCTTTACTTTTGACGTACCTTGCACAATTATTAAACAGGTCATGATTGTCTTCGTCAAAACATGCACTTCGTTTCCCGAATATCCTGAAATGCTGCTGAACCTATTCTGCCCAGGCTTGTAGCACAGGTCACTGCAGCACACGTAGATCTCCTGGAAAAACAAATTCCAGATGGGGAAAAACATTCAGTGATGCGTGGCGGTGTCTTAGTTTTACTTTGTGTCTTTATATATACAACGTTTTTTTTTTAAAAAATAATCAAATATGCCACAAGCAAGTGCCAGATTTAGCAAACTCTCTTTATTTACATACAAATACATGTACACATATATTCTGTATATGTACACATATTTAAGTGTATATACATACATGATTTCCACATACTCTACAATAAATAGCATGTAGGGTTTTCTTTTAATTGCCTACAGTGCTGAGTAAAAATACATGGCAATAAAATCATGGCTTACAGCTAAGTTACAAAAGCACCAACCACGGAACTCATAGCAATAAATCCAAGCTTATATACAGCCGGAACGAGGACACGCTATACAGAATACAAAGGAGACCATCTTGTCGGAATCGACAGTAATAGACAAACTAAAAAAACATCATTTAGACCAGGAGAGACTCTGTATGAAATAAGATGAAGGAAAACATTTAGATTATCGAACAAACTAAACCACACATTTAAATTTGTCACCTAAAGAGGAAAATAAATTAGCCAGTTACTTGCAGTATATTTTTAACAGAGTAATTTTTTTGTATGAGACTTTTTACCAAGGAAAAATCAGAATTAATCTCATGAGTGAGTCCTTCCGAGCTATCAGTCGTTTGGTTGCGAGCACACCACCCCAACGGAGTATTTCAGTAGTGCTTCGTTTAAGCGATACGGAACACCTTGGGCCCTGCGTGTAAGTTTGATCGGAGGCAATAAAAAGCACTTCTTCAGCCAGCTCCTTCCACCGGCCCCGTGACATGGAACTGTCACGAAGAACTGCGATAGCAAATTGGCAGCAGCAGCAGCTAAAGCAGTCCCCGATGAAAGCGCGGAGGATTGCTGCTGGCGGCCGCATCGCTGGAGCCAACCGCTATTGACTGTGCGGGAGCAACATCTGTCCTGCCAAAGCCAAACCACCGCCGGACCCTCCCGTGTTATAACCAACAGCGGTGGAGCGGTGCTATTCTGCAGTAGGGGAAAGTCAGGCTGAATATTTTTATATTGATATAATTGTTTGAAATTTGCCTGATGAGGTGAAGATGCATAGATTTTCATTGTCCTCTTTATTTGTCATTGCTTATATTTGGACTTAAGGTATGCAGTGCAATGCTAAGGAAGACAACTGGGTGCCGTTAAGCAGAAAGCGTGTTCAGGCATCCTCCTTGCACTGCGATGTGTTTTCCGTGCCGCAATACAGTGCGAAGAGGGCTAGACAGCGAGAGAATCGCTTCCTTTACAGGGAAGCCAGCCCCTGTTATCATCGGACTTAAACAGAGATTCTCTTTTTCCAAGGTACGTGTATTCTCTATCACTGTAAAACTAGAACTGGTGTATATGTAAACATTTGAGAAGAATCAAAACCAGCGGTGACCACGGAAGGAAGGAGGAAGTGTACACCGAACCCGCCTGCCTGGTGGGTCTAATAAACTAAAGCTCATCAATGTCTAATTACATCATTGCATATCCATGGGTAAGAAGTGTGAAGGAAGAACTACTCACTCTTCACTTCAATGAATACGTACAACTACTACAACTCATAGAAATGCAGATTCCTTTCCTTTTTTTTTTTGTCCTAGAAATAGCACTTTCTCTTAGTATTTGGACTTGATTCCTTGAGCCCTGTGTGTGTAACGTTCTTAATGAAATTAGCGGGGGAGCTGTTTATATGGATTTTGTATATAAGCAGCTGAGAGTCTGCTTCATCGTTTGTTCTCTATACTGTCACCTTCTAAAGTTTCCAATGAGAAATAGGATCCTGCGATGTGCTGTCCAATTCAAGTAAAAGACGACCCCTCTGCCATCGAGTCTAGTTTAAAAAAGTGATTTTCAAGATTGATGTTCATTACAGACATAATTTTGTTTGATTTTTGTCATGTGTTTGCCTGGTAGTTCCCTTATTAACGATGAGAGCGCTAAAATGCAATGGTCTCAAATGAAAATGATTGTTACATAAATAGTTTGATTATTTACGATACAGCACACACACAGCTACATTTTTTTTTTTTTAAAGACTTTTTAACCTGATAGGAAAACATATTCTTCTCCAAAAGGTTAATGGAAATGCTTATTTCTGTGACTGATGCTGTATCTCTGCAGTTACCCACGATTGTGTCAGCCGGAGGACAAGTACGGAGTCTCGCTATGGTAATTATAATCAGGACAGACCTTCTGCACCAGTTTGTAATCTACGCTGTAGAAAGCAATGTAAATGCAGATAACTTTAAACGGTTTGGAACACAACCAGGAGACATGGCTTTGAGTCTGCTCTTGATAGCAGATCTTTGAAGGGTCAAAATTGCACAAGGCAGTTTTTTTAGCGCGGTCTGTTTTTTCGTACTCAATTCGGCAATTGAAGGACTTGGATTCCTTGGTCTCCAGTGTCGACTGTGGAGATGATTCGAACTCAACCACCTTGGAAGGTGGCACCAGGCTTACAGAAACGTTTCCCAGACCTGTGGAGTTATGTCGGAAATAAACACTGAAGGTCCCATTGCCGTGATCGACGATTTTCCCTGTGATAAGGAGGTTCAGCTTAACAGTTTTGATGTTAGAGTGGAAGTCGCCCCATCCAAACATTTTCTTGAATTTCCCAGTTTTTACTATAGGTCTGCGTTTAGTTCGTGCGAGAGATTCCTGAACCTCCGTGATGTTGGACAACCAATCCCAAAAATTTTCTATGCTGTCTGAGTAGGACACCTGGCCGTGTTTCAGAACTGGAGATGGCTTAACAAACAGGCGCAAAGGGTTGATGATCCTGGAATGGACCACGTTGTCAACCAATGTCTCTGCAGCATCCTTGTCTTCCCAGTCCAGCACGTCTGTGGCTTGTACGACTTGATTAGCGTCACAAAATACCTGTTGTGAAAAAGAAAGAAAAAGTTGCATAAAGTGTGAAAACAAAACTGTCAAAATACAAAAGGAGCCATTAATATTTATTTTTACACCAATAGGCTCTGAACCAGGCCAGTCGCGCGGACTACTGTAATGAGTAACTTCTGCTGCCCCATGAAAGCTCAAGGATTTTACTCAAAATAGTTTACAGAAGATGCAAAAAGCTCAATGGGAGCCATCCATGGGGAGCAATGGACAGGTTGAGGGCTGGGGACAGACGCCCTTTGCTCACAGATTTGCTAGATAAAACCATGTCTAAGGGATGCTGGAAAACCCGAGCAGCAAAGTGGCACCTCTGCTAAAACATGGAGTGAAATAGAAAAACAGAATTTTCCATTCCCCTTTGGTTTTTTTCTCCCCACTTAACTTCCCAACTGCTTTAAGCTTAAAGTCCTCTCTTACTCAGCTGCTTCTGGTCTTGTAATTGTGTACTAAAATGTTTATTATATATTTGTCTTTTCTGGTGTTGCCTTTTCCATTTTTTTCCAAACTTAACACGTCCATCTGCGCTCTTAATTTGAGACAGACCACGAAAATAACCATATTTTTGGTGTGTTGGTTTCAGGTGCGAAGTTGCCTGTGTTTCGCAAGGCCCAGCCTTCAAGAAGCGCTGAGCAATCCCTGCCACAGAACACACCTCGGCGTTTCTCAGAAACATGACTAGCCCAAGCTAAGTCTAATGCAAAATTGTTTGCAATCAGAAAGGAAATAACTGCTTCTGGTAGCAACAGAATGGCGTTAGATTTCAGAGTCAAACACGCAAGTCTCAGTAAATAGCAGATTTCCAATTTAATGGAGAAACACGTTGCCCATGTTATGTTCTCCCTGTACACTGTGAGAGGGACATCCTGTTGAAAATGAAGAATGGGAGCATACGCTCAAGAGGCCAGAAGCAGGATCTGTGTTTCAACAGGCTAGAAATTATCATCTAACTTTTCTTTTTATGTCCTTTAAAGCTTGAATGTAATTTTTGGAGAATGTGTTTTCAGGGTTTGTTCTTTTCAGGACTGTCTCATACCATCATAGAATTGTTATGGTTGGAAGAGACCTTTCATCAAGTCCAACCATTAACCTAACACTGCCATATCCACCACTAAACCATGACCCTCAGCACCACATCTACACATGTTTTAAATACCTCCAGGGATGGTGACTCCACCACTCCCCTGGGCAGTCTGTTCCAATGCTTGACAACCCTTTCAGTGAAGAAATTTTACCTAATATCCCATCTAAACCTCCCCTGGTGCAACTTGAGGCTGTTTCCTCTTGTCCTAACGAACAAAGAAAAACTTTTTCAGCTGAAATTATTCTTACAAAATGTGTGAACAGAGCGAAAAGGTGCTTAAAATGGGAAGAAGAAAGAAGGGTGTTGTGCTGCCCTCATCCCCAAACTGCCGCTGCCTCCTCCTGGCAAAACGCCGCTCTCACTTCAGCACGGATCTTGCAGTGCCAGGGTCGGGATGGTGGGCTCCCAGCATTGCTACCGCAGAGGATGGGGTTTTCATTATCCAGTAGGCAATCACACAGCAAGATCACGGGGTGGAAGTTTGCCTAAAGCGGTCAAAACACCGAGCGCTGATGCTGAATTCGTGGAGTGAATTCCCGTGTCTCACTAGGGAAGCTGCAGTGCTGGGCTTGCTGTTCCCTCTGCTGCTGATCCCAAAGGGGTCTTCTACGCCTTTGGTTCCGAGCAGTATTCACTTGCTGTAATATTCAGTTGTTATTTCTATAATCTTCAATTTTTCCTTTCCTCATCTGGCAAAGATCAGAAACTCCAAAGCCCTTAATCTTCACCGGGGCCTGTTCTCCAGCAATAGGCTCGAAACCAGAACCCAAACCCGCTTACCACGTGTTCTTCCTGATCGTCCCTAAAGCAGTAATTAAGATTGAATGTTGAAAGGTGGCCACCAACGGCAACGTTCACAACTTCCGTGTTGAAAGGCCGCCGTCGCTATGGCCAAATAAATCTGCGGCTGGATCGAAATCTGGTGGTCAGGTGCGTCTCTGCAGAAATACGTTATTTTCTTCTTCAGATTAGAAGGGGGGGGGGAAAGACAACAATGATCATTCCCAGCCTGAGACCTTTTACGTCAGCTTTCTGCCTCTACACTACGTTTTTTATGGCTGAGCTATGAACCCAGGAAAATAGGAGATTCTAATGGAAACAGTGACAGATGCTTATCTGTACCAGCACAAATAGCGCTGTCATAACGATGCTGGGGGAAGCATCGTTTCCACTGTGATGGAGAGCTCCTGGTGAAGCAATGTCATGTTTATTCATGGTTCTTCAGCCACTTTTAAGCCTGCTCGAAAGCTCAGAATCAGCCGGGTGATGCTGAGAACAGCTGGCCATCCCCACTGCCAGGGAAACAACTCCCCTGCTGCAGAGCAGTGACTCTGTTCAGATGAAACAAGAGCCAATGCGCGCGTTCACCCATCCTTCACCCCAAAACTGACCTTTAGAAGCACAAAAAAGAGGCTTTTCTGCTGCGTTTCTAGATTCCAGCTGGGACCAGGGGCCTGGCAGTGCTGAAATACCAGAAACTTTTCTCTGCGTTTGCGGGGCTAAATGATCTGCTACCTAAAGTGCTAATGACCACTCAAAACCACAGGCACCTAGAGCTGGTAGTTTTGTTGGTAACAGAGCCGGAGGGAACTGCGTTTGGAAATTTTAAGGAGAAATACGTAGAAATGAAGCCGCTTGGTTGATGGGAGTTTCTAACTTTGCTTGTGCCCGCACCCAGCTCTGCCTGTCCTCTGCCAAGGGCACAGCAACACACGCGAGTGTCCTTCTGGGCTACTTTTCTTTTGCAATGTTTATTGAAATCCGTCCAATGGCTCTTTGGCTTTTCTCCCCTCGCCTTTTACGAAGAGATCTAGAGGGCATCGAGTCATGTGTTATACGGGTAATACTCAATGTATGTCTCTTCAGGGGGCTCTCACTCCAAATGAGCCGGCGGAGCGCTGCTCTCTGAACTGCTTTTTTCGGAAGGCTCTGATATAGAAAGAAGAAATATGTGGGTATAAGGTTCGGGATGGCTGAAGGGTGGGAAATATTAATGCATGCTAGAAGCAGGTGGGTTTGGTACATCGATAAGGTGTTAGGGCACAATTATTTCAAAACCTCGATGGAATTGCAGAGTTGCATCGCATTAAACTACTACTATTAATTGTCTATGTGTTACACCGAATGAGCTGTACTCATAAGATAATGAAACACGTCCCCGAAGCTACAGTGACATGGACTATTTCATGTGGCAACGAAACAGCTTTCATCATATGGGCATACGCAGTCGCTAGCCACTCTCGAAAGCTGTACCTTACACTTCACCTGAGCCATTTTTTAATTCTCCTCCTTGAAATAGTTTGCAGACTGTAGGATTCTACAATCTCTTGTTAATTCTTGACTCTGCCTTATCCTACCGCTGTCTTGTTTCACTGATTTCATTGTGGGAATGAGATTCGGAGGCTGACAGAGTTGCCAGCTCGCTGGGTTGCGGGGAAGGGGACTTTGCAGGCTCCGTGTAGTACATGTGTTTTGCAAATATTCAGTAAAAAGGTGTCTAACAAAGAACCACCTGGTTCTGCTCAGTGCCCAGCGCAGGAGAGGGAATGAGGGTGCATTGTTCAGAAATGTGAATGATATTTGTGCTTTTTTAATGTAAAACCTTCTTTGTGCATGCACAGATATTTTTTTTTCTGTTTTGAATAAAGCTTTCTGCAGTATAAGAGAACCCAACTCTAATGCATCATTCTCCTCTATACATCGCGAAGGCCCGTCGCTTGATGACAGCTTTTCGCTATTAGCAAGGATGGGCCGATGCTCTTTGTTCAGCTGTTTATTCACGTTGGTTAGCAATTTCCGGGAAATTAAAAAAAAAAAAAAAATGTATTAAAAGAATGCAGCACATGCTGGAAAAAATGACTTCCTCAGCATCTTCCCATTTCACTGCAATGCTTTTCTATAGTGGAAAATATTGCTAGTAGGGTATTTGAAAAATACTGGCTTAGGGAAGTTAGTGTATGCATTTAAATAGATGGCTATTGCCGTAGTTCTCCTCTGCTGCACCTGCATTTTCCCATTCCCTCCAAACCATCCATTTCCAAACAGAAGAAATCACCTAATCTTTTTCCATATTACAGAGGCTGTAAAATGTCACCCAGTTACCCCCAAATTTCCATTAGACTGTAGATATTTCCCAGTAAGAAACATAATCTTGGACCCGTTGAGATGCTCAGAATCCACAATGTGCCTTGCTGTTTTCTTGTCCTACGTTAACCACAAGAACAGCTCAAACCAAAGTATGGTGTGGTTTATATTTATGTAGTTTTAAACTTCAAGCCACTGGTTCTTCCTGTGCACTTCTCTGAAAGACTGTGATTGCTCTTCAAAACCTTCCTCTTCCGTGAATGATCCTGACCATTGTAGAGCAGCACAGGGTTAAATAACATTCCCTGGAAATGATCTTTGAGAAGAGAGCCCGCGTCGATGAGACACTGGTATCAGTAAATGCTGCATTTTCTCTATTTGCCTGAATAAATTTGGGTTCATCTGGAATTCACTCCCACGCCTTTCTCTGTGGGCAAGGCACTAAATACAAGCAGGTGTACCCATGCAAGAGTTAATCACTTTGATGCTTTGGGAATTTTATCCCGGTTATTCATCAATCACCGGCAACCATTTCTATAGCTTCACCCCTGCCAGGAATCATTTAAAAACGCTGGGCAATTAGCTGAAATAAATAGGTCTGTTGGGATAAACAGCTCTGAAGCACCATTCGGCCGCTCACTGGTGCTGCTGTGAGCTTTTCATCCCACCGCCAGAGAGGAAGGGGTGGTAGGAGGTACTCAGCAACCTCCTCCCGCCCCCAGTTTCACCAGTGAAAGACTCATACTGGGAGGTTTCCAGTGGCCTTCCGCGCTCGCTTCCATCCCCGAGGCTGTATCTCGTGGCTTTACATTCGTGTCACTGCTGCAGCAGCACAGGGCTCTGGTTTCCTCCTGCTAATTTCAGTCCCTAACAAGCCGTGTGCTGCAAGGATAACGCAGCATCACCGAGCAGCCGCACAAAGACCTCGGTTTGAAGGGGGTGGGGGGGGGGGAAGAGAAACAGCTTTGCTTTGTCTGTTTGAAAATTCAATGATTTCAACACATTTATCAAATTTTAAATAATTTATGTCTTGACAGGCCTTATCAATTTTGCAAAGCACACACATTAACCAGATACAATGATCTCATATTAGCTTTTTCAGCACCTTACACTGGAGCCCAGAAAGATTAATAAAAACTCAGCCCGTCATCAATTAAATGGAAAAACATAAAATTGTATTCCATTATAGCCTTTTTTTTTTTGGCAAGAAAATGATGACGGGTTCTAATAATTCATCACAACAAGCTGAGCTTGAACTTTACTGATTATTAAATACGCTTTTCCCAAAGGCAGAGGCCGTGATGGGTTTTGTGGCAGCAGATGTGATTGCTGTCAGGAATGCTTCAAGGAATTCAGGAATTAAGCAACGTCTTCTTTCAGCAGGACTGTATAAAAGAGCCCTGTTTGTTCCATCTAGTCACAGCCTTATTTTTCAGGATGGTATAAGCCCGTGTCCTTTCATAATTGTAAGGTGGATTAACTTTCATTTACTGCTGCAGCTTTTGCTAGGAATGAAAGCTGTGAGTTAACAAGTTGGGTTACCATGCAGAAAAATCCTTAAGGATGCCTAGATCTTCTGCTGCCCAAACGCACGCTCAGCATTTTGCTTGGAGATTTTTTTTTTATTTTTAATGCCTTCTCCCAAAAATTCTGCTGGGAAGCTTTTGGATTTCCCTTGAGAAAGCAAAATCGTGCAGGTCAGCCTGCCCCAAGAAATAAGGAGATGTTTGGCACTGAATTAAAAAAAAATCTTTCATTTCCAGACAGGTCATAAGATTTGTACTGATTTCCCCTCCTCCTGACTCTGCAATCGGCTGCAGCTCCCAGCCAACTGGCCCCCGAGCCAACGGGAATTAGGCAAGGGCAGCTGCAGCAAGTGGAAATGGAGTGTACGCTCTGCTTTGTAGGAAGCACGTAGCATCCTGCCACGGTTTAGGGTTTGTGTTTTTTCTCAGACGGTGTATCTTAAATTAGGTAAGTATAGAGAAGTTGATATAAGCTACTTATTAGAAAATGTTTTTGTAAGTTAAAACGTGTATGTGATTACCTGAGGGCCTGGCAGCAGGGTACGTGGCTCTCATACTGGGAAAATAACAAGAGAGCTCCAAACAAATACATATAACTTCTGTATTTTATTTCAGTTGTGAAGAAAGTACAAAAATGACTTGAAATATTTGAGATGAAGTGACTGCTAAAACATGGCCACATATTTGGCTGCTTGCTTTACTTCCTCGGCCAAATTTTTCTGCCGTGGTTATGGTGCCGTTGATGAGGGACCCCGAGGTGCTCAGGGTGACCGTCCCCTCCCTGATGGGTGGCCGACTCAGCCAGCCCGGGGGGCTGTGGGCTGCTGGTGGTGCTCCCCAGGTCCTGGAGATGCTCACTACCTGCCTGGCAGCCCGGTCTGACCCGTGGGGAGCCTGGGAGATAACCATGTCCTATATAATCCTCTGAGCACTGGGCTGGTGGGAAAGAACAGGGTGAGCAGGGGTTTACTGTTGTCAGAATTTCAAAAAAACCCAAAAGAAATGACAAAAAACATCTCAACTGGAGGCCGAGAGCAGGGTCTTTGTGTCCTCTGCGGTTCTGGAAGCAGCCCTTGCAGGTTACAGCCCGGAAGAGAGGAGAGGCGTGAGCAGCACACCGGCAAAAGCGGGACCTGAATATTACTGAAGGTCCTGCCCATTAGCTTGATTAGTTGAGCATCCCCAGTTTCATTATGCATTTGTCAAAAGCTGGGAATTATTTCTCCCTGTAAATGAAGAGACTCCACAGAAATTGCCGTCAGCATTTACCCATGCTAATGGGGGTGGTGGGATGTGAAGATTCAGAAGAGAGGCTGAAGCTTGTAACTGAGGATGCCCTCACTCTCCAGGCACCTGAAACGCTTTCCTACCCTTGTACAACCTCTCCCTTGCGAAACTGCAAATAAATAAATACCAGCTAGCTGTTGTGACTGCCTTTCTGTCTCTTTTGGGACATGAGACACTCTTTGAAATACTCTGGTGCAAAGATAAAATTAAGTCAGAAATTCAGAGTTTGCCTACTTGATTTCTATCTCATTTTAAAATGGATCAAAAAGAGAGACTATGGGGTTCACCATGCAAATTTCAGGAAAAATGGCCTTTACGGGGGGAAACCGCAGAGCAGGGGGTGGATTGTCAGAAGCACTGAACTGTAGCTGGACAGCAGCAGAGTACCCAGACTTCTCAAAGTCCCTCAGTCATGTTAGGGATGGAGTTGCAATTTGGAAAATTTTAAAGGCTAATGCAGCTATTGCTACTTTCTTTCACTCGGTAAAGGCGGACAGAAATCCCCCGTTCAATAGCTAACATAATTGGATTGCTTTAACAATTTCGTCCTGTCTCCTGTAGTTAAAACTAAAATGACAAGCTGCTTCAGCAGAAAAAAAAAAGTCTTCATGACCGAACCTTGCAGCCCATTAAATTTTCTGCCTGTGAATGAATCCTACAAAGAAATCTGCCCCCCCCACCAGGGATGCTGTACTAGCGTCCCCGCCGACAGAAGGGAAGCGATGGTTGCTGTACCACGTCCTGCTATCAGTGAGTGGTGATGGGGCTTCCTCCAAAACCACCGCTCCTCAGCATCGCTGGGAAAGCATCAGAGCAGAGTAACAGGAAAGTGACAGAAAGAAAAAGAGGAATGAGAGAATAAAACTATGTATCAGTATATTAATTGTGAATATTAATACTTTCTGACATATCGTTGTCTGAAAGTCAGCTAGTACTGCTAGACACAAGTACACTCTTAAATACCTAAGAGAGACGCCACAGTAAGGGTAAGCCCGAAGCTTTCTCTCACTTTTTAGCCTTTTGCCTTTCAGAGTTTCAAACTGCCACAGAAGGTAAGTCAGAAAACATAAATTGGAAGCATGAAAGCCGACGTGCGACTCAGCACTATTTTTCCATCCTATAATATGGCAAGTTCCTCTTGTGCTCTCACGGCAGGCGCGCANTCAGAAAACATAAATTGGAAGCATGAAAGCCGACGTGCGACTCAACGCTATTTTTCCATCCTATAATACGGCAAGTTCCTCTTGTGCTCTCACGGCAGGCGCGCAGGAAGCTAATGAAGTGTGGTTCACGGCGCACCGCTGAAAGGTGCTTTGCCATTTTTCGTCAAAAGATCTGAGCGAGAAAGAGCTCTATGTACATCTGTACATACCTAAAGGCTAGGGAAGGTAACAGGTAGAAATCTTTGCTTTAATGAGAATATGAGATGATAATATTCAAATAACCCACAGACAAAAATACGGATCTAAAACGAAAGGGTATGTTGGGAGAAGTTCTGACTCAGGCTACAATTTCATTGCATAAAAACAGATACTTCGAACTTGGTATCATATTTTACAGAAAAAAAATAATTTTAAAATTCTCCTATGTTGGTGAGAAAGCAAAATAGTATTTTACTAAAAAAGCGCTTCCATAAAGAAACAAAATTGGGAGGAAGAAGAAGCAGAAGAAAAAAAAAAGAGTGAAAATTAAAAGNAGGGTATGTTGGGAGAAGTTCTGACTCAGGCTACAATTTCATTGGATAAAAACAGATACTTCGAACTTGGTATCATAGTTTACAGAAAAAAAATCATTTTAAAATTCTCCAATGTTGGTGAGAAAGCAAAATAGTATTTTACTAAAACAGCGCTTCCATAAAGAAACAAAATTGGGACGAAGAAGAAGCAGAAGAAAAAAAAAAAGAGTGAAAATTAAAAATAAAGCCTGCAAGGATTTCCTTTTTTGAAAATGTATTTGTGGCAAGGATGTGCCATCTTTCCCACAAGGCTGACGAGCAGTGTTAGGTTGTCTGAAGTGTTCCCTCCAGCCTCAACTGGATAAATTGCTTATAGCATAGATATCTTTTAAATGATATCCATGCATTGACTTGATCTACCTTTTTGCTGAGAGAACAGAAAAATTGTTCCGAGAAATGCTCCTTGCCAAAAAATGTGCACAAATTCTACTCTTGAAGACTTCACCTCTTTCCACTTGTTTGGTTTCCCCCCCCCTAAATCTAAAATAGAGATCTCTGAGGTAGAAAATAGGTGTCTTAGTTGTATGTTTGTAGAGGAACGACTCTTGTAATTTGGTCTGATATTACTAAGTAATAGTAATTACTTAGTTATTACTACTAAATTACTACTAAAAGTAGTTTTTCTTTTTACTATATATGAAACATCCAGCTCTTCTTGAAGGGTGGAGAAGTAACATAAGCGTAAACCATGCTGTGAATGATCTGAAAAAAAGTCTTGTACAAAAAGATCTAATTCAGTTACAATATATATAGAAAACTTAGATTTTATATATATATATAAATAAATGTTCAAGAAGAATTTTTGGCTCATAACAGGGCAGACAAGGAAATGCTGTTGTGGACTGGGTCAGTGATGCACCTGACTGGCTGCACAGCGTCTTGAACTGTGTTGGAGATCGACTGTCCTTCAGCAAATAAAATAAAAAGGGCATCGAGTCTATGACGTACTAATGGAATAATCTAGCTAGGTAGGACTTCTGAAGGACTTCTGAAGATAGGCGGCTAAAAGCTGAAACTCCAACTTCAAAAATCAATGTACATTTATTTCAAGAATAGTTTCTAACCCTGGTTGCTGGAAGGGAGAAGATGAAACCTGAGCTGAGCCTGTGGGTTCCCTTCGGGTGATGGCCTGTGTCTTCCGGCCATCCCAGTGCACGTCAAGGCTCTGGTGCGGAGGACATTTCTTTTGTTGCCTCTGTCTCTACACAACCCTCTCCCTAGACCTGGCATGGCCATGGTGCCTGATGCAAACCAGACCAAGGTACTTGTCCATCTTTAAGAAGAAAATACAATTCATGCTGTGACAACATATAAAAAGGAACTGATTTTTACCGTGTACATTTCCTTGAAATTCAGGCTGTACTCTTGCAATCTATTTTGCACTGGTCTTCACTGGTGCTGTGGACCAGTATTGTCTCGTGGGACTGAGACTTGTGCTTTTAGGATGAATCTGGCATCCAGATTAATATTTAGTCATTTTTAGAAGACGTTTCTATTCACCTGGAAAGCTTGTGAGATGCCCCAGATGTTTTCAGTCTCTGCGGAAGTCACCGTGCCACTTGCAGGCACTGCTCAGCAGCTTGCAGGACCAAAACCTGAACAAACCTCCTCTCACTGCAAATTGAACTGGGAACACTCAACCCCTTTGCCAAGACAGCACCTGCTGACCATCCGTCTCTTGAACTTTACAGTTAATAATTTTCCCTCCTGCTTATTTCTTTAATGCCTGGGAGATTTCGCTTTACATTTGCTGAGATCAGTTCATTAAAATACTAATTTCCAACTGTAATTATCTGTTGGTGAGCATTGCTGGTTGAACCAGCAGTAGCGCTGATCTGCTCTCCGCTGCAGGAGACTTCACAGATGCTCAGGTCCCTCGAAGCTCCTAGCAGGACTCACTGTGGCACTCGGCTAGAGGCAGGCTTGCAAGGATTTTCGGGGGGAAATGTTTCAAGAATCATAGTTAACCATTAAGATTATTTTATGTGGTGGGGAAAATACATTAACAGAAAACTGCTGTATCTGTTAGAAATGAGCCTGATTTTACTGAAGTTGTCATCGAGGTTTTGTTTGCCTTGTAAGTTTTAAATTAAAAATCAATTACAGAACAGCCCTTAATCTCATCTTCGGAGTTGATTCATATTTGGACGTGAACTCTGAGACCCCAAGTGACCTCCCTCCGCGCTAAGTACGACACAGCAAAGGGTGATTTTCTATCTCACCACTCACGTGCCATTATTCAATTCTTTACTGCATTATGAGGAAGAGAGTTTTAATAATCGAGCCAGATTAAAGGAATAAAAGGATGCTTCTGACAAATTAGAAACAGAGAGAAGCTGCGCATTTCTAGCAGATTTCAAGCTCTGTATTATTACGACACGTAAGAGATGATTAACAAAGAAAAATATTACAGTTATCTACTGCCTTTGAGAGTCTAACTAATGAACCTCTAACAGCTGCTGTTGAAAAATCAGTAACACTATCACTATCAATTTCAAGACAAAGCACAGCTGACAGATGTTTGAAGTGATAAATCAGGCTGCACAAGGATTAAAATAACAAGCCCCAAATGGCCTTTAAAAGACAAAGGTGCTGCAGCAAACTATTTTCAGCCACTTCGGATACTGTCAAAAGTTAGATCATTGATACAATTATCTTGCAAAACAGTAATGACCAAAGTAATATGTTATGAAAAATCTAACAATGGCGATACTTGAGCCAAGTTTCTGAACAGAACAGGTTTTATAGTCATTTGTGCTTTTAATGGCAGAACTGAGAATGCCACACTGCCCTGAATATTACTTCTGGGAATGAGTTATGAAAGTATGCACTGGGCTGAAGCACAAAATGTAACTGAATTGCATTCTTGTACATTTTAATTAATCCTATTTTAAAGCAAGAAGTTACGTTTTAATAGGCAATGAACACCATTATTTAAATAAGGCATAAGATTTTTCTGTTGCCTCACTGCAGGCTGCATTTCCTAACAACCTGTCACTGACGTGATAGAGATAATTAAAAGAGCCCGTTCCTGGAAGATACGGTGTGCTTGAAAACTCTGCCGCCTTTAATGGGAGACAACCGGAGCGAGGGGAGAGCGAGCTGAAACAAATTCCAAGTTTCTGAGCTTTATCTCAGCTTTCACTGTTAAGTGCATCTCGTCAGAGGGTGCATAGCTCTCTGTCGGGTTAGGGAGGAAATGCTCAGTTTAAAGAATATAAAAATGCAGATATTTTCCTGGCTCAGAGGGGTCCTGTGCTGGGGCGGGATGGTAGGACACGCTGCGTGGCTGCAGTGCCCGGCGGTGCCGAGCTGGCTGCAGGTGGTACCCGCGGAGAGCTGCCGCATCCCTGGCTGAGCACAACAGGCATCACGTTCCCACCGCGGTTTAAGCACGGCTTAGGGACACCACAGAGCTCAGCCTGCAAAGCTCCCACTTGAAAAGAGCTGCCACAAGCGCTTTCTGAGCTGACATCTTGGGAAAGCTGTGGTCACCCCAAGTCCCTGGGCAATATCCCTCTGCTAAAGAACTTGTTATCTGGGGTGATTCAGTGACTCTTGGCGATTCCTCCTGAATCCTCAAGAACATGTGTGGATGTATCCAAGGGTCCATCACCTGGGCAGGGATGGGGTGGAGTGGGGAATAATTAGTAATCTCAAGTTCAAAGCTTTCTTCCAGAAAGCACATTTCATTGTTTACTTCAAGCAAGATGTTTCTTCCTGGAAATCCTATTTGCTGCGCGCGCTTTTGTTAATGCATGGAGAGGGGGACCGTCAGCCCCAAGCCGCCGCTAACTGTGGGACATGCTCGATATGTTCTTGGCATGTTCCCTAAGAAAAATATTTCTTCTGAAAAGCTTTGTGATAGAAACACGTGGGAATTACAAGAGCACGCCGGATTGCTACCGATACAGAGGAAAATGGAGACCTACAGCTCAACAAGAAATGCTCCGTGTTGGGGGTTAGGCTGCCTGGGGAGGGCAGGGGTACAAACGCGGGGGCCAAGGGAGATGTGAGGGCCACACATGGGAGAGATGATCCTCCATTTACGTCTTTTCAATGAAGCGGAGGCCCTTTGGGAAAAACCCAGCTAGCACAGGGATGGAGCCTTCCCAGGACTGTGCCAAACACCCGTCCTGTGCTGGGGGGTACCAAGCAGCTCCTTTTTGCTGCCTTTCCCCACCTGCGCCGGCAGGGACGACTCCGTCGCAGCAATTTGGGATGAAGGCAGGGCTGAGGTTTGTCTTCCTCCCCACCACGCAGCCAGGTGTGGAAGCTGGAGTTGGGCTGGGAGCTGCCTGTCCTCACGCCTGCTGTGGCGTGCTGGCTCACAGCTTCTCTCCTTCCTGCAGTATGAGTGAAAGACCACGGCAGTTTTCTAAATTGAATTAAAATCTTTTGCCTTTTCAAACCACTTAGCATGAGGTAGCACATTGGGGCACTTCAAGATATTCTATTGCTGCCT
This sequence comes from Himantopus leucocephalus, assembly GCA_003993805.1. NCBI lineage: Eukaryota > Metazoa > Chordata > Aves > Charadriiformes > Recurvirostridae > Himantopus > Himantopus leucocephalus. Next base: position 35,687,275 of record RSEF01000007.1, on the reverse strand, counting down.
ACACACATGCATACACGCTGCTTTGCTAAATGAATTACTTTCTTAAAGAAGAGAAAATCATTGACTGAAGCTGCCTTGTTATTAAGTTTTAAGGTGAAACAATATTAGCCTTCGCCTAGCAGCGGCCAGCCCCACCTGCAGCCATTGTGCACCGCATAACAGTGACTTCATACCGTAAGCTCCTATGGAAGCCCAATTTTAATCCCTTTTCATTTTTTCAGCCATATTTTATGTCCCCAAGAAGAGGAAAAACAGAACTCCTTTCAGCCTGAATTTGTTTGTGCTTTGAAGATTTGGGGAACAGTTTGAAATCAGTTGGTCTAATCCTTTCTAAATTAAAAGCTTCCTAAAATAGAAACATTTTTTTCTTAGTGTTTTTTAGCCAGTTATCAATTTAAAAACTCAGCTTTTTTGATTAATTTTTTAAAGCAAACAAACAAACAAATCACAATTATTCCCATTCAAGACTAGTGCTAAGTATATGAAGTGTTAATTCCAAACCAGAATGATAGGTTTGAGACACTTAAAAAACGGTAATGTCCAAATTTGAAATCCAGTCACCATGTAAGTTTTAACAGGGTTTAATAAGAAGTTGATTAGTCATCTGTCCTGATATAATAAATCCATAACTTGGGTTTAAAAAAGAGAGAAGAGATGAGTTTGATATCCAGTTCAACTTGAAGAATGTCACAACACATGCCTGGCTCATTCCATTTCAGTAATTTACAGCGATATTTAATATCTAGGATCTCAGTACATGCACTGAAAGAACAGAAAGAGGATGTGAAGAAAGAAAGGCTTACATCAGATGAAAATGTTACATTCTAGCACAATAGGAGTTAATACAAATTGCTGTCATTTGCATATAAAAAAATAATTTCAAACCTATTTGCTCCACATACGCTGTATCTGTATCAAACAAAAAGGGAATACATTCAACACATCTTTATATCTTTCAATCTTTCTTTTTCTGTGAATTACTGTGCACATAACCCCAAGTATTAATTTGGTCTCGTCCCATGATGCATTTGATGTATTTCAATCGGCATATAAAGAATAACATTTTCAGGTTATATAAAAGAACTGTACTAGCAGGGTGCTTGCAGTTGGTGAAACAAGCACTAAAAGCAGATAAATCACCCGCTGGAAGACTGGGGGCGGGGGAAATGGGACTCCAGCACATTGCTTTTAAGGCACACATGTCTAAAACATATACCCTAGAAAATGTACAATCCTAGAAACAAGGCAGCAGGAAGCGTTCTCTTCGGATGCGTACTAAAGGTGTTTTAGAGGAAAGGCTATATAAAAGCAGAACCTTAAAAAGTCTTCCCCATGTTACCATGAAAAATGCAAATTGTATGCAAATTTCAGTGGATCCATGTGTTGTAACAGCAAGCAGTATCCCAGACCTTTGACTGCAAAACCTCCAAAGACCTAAATATGAGGTCAGTTTGGATAAGCATTCAATGAGAAATCTCAGCTCTGTTGACTTCGTTGACTCCACTCACAGCAGGCCTTTTTTCCCCAAAAAGTTTAGATAATGCCTGTATTACCCACATTCCTCTGTTAACAACCCCTCTCACTCTCTTCCCTGCTCCTGGACTTGACTCCGCATGATAAAAAAACCAAAGCGTTCCTTTTGCATCTTGGTGTTCAAATTTCTTTGGGGATTTTTCTTTTTCAGTTGACCATAGCCTTGAGGGCTCTGGCAGATAATTAATTTGCTTTCAAAAAGGAGTTTGCTAATTTAAGATTTACTCCGAAAATAGCCATTGCGCAGTAATCTGTTCTCACTACTTTTTAAAAAGCGGAACGAGCCAGTTCAGAAGAATCCATAATTGCAAATAAGACTTACAGGTCACTGCTTGATTCACGCACCGTCTGAAAGGGTTTAATATGAAATAAGGTCTTTTTCATTAAAGAGACAAGTTCTAGGTCTGTATAAGAAACCTAACCACAATTTATGAATGGGTTTGGGACTGAAGGTTAACAAAAGTGGTATGAGTAATCTCAAAACCCAAACAAATTCGGGTTAGGAAGAACAACTTTTTAAAGCAAGAGATATGAGATGTGAGCCGATAAGCAGAAAGTACAAGGACTGATCATGTGCAAGTGAAGTCAGGCTTAAAAAGTCAGACATTCCTCCTTGTTTCTAATGCGTGTTTTCATACAGATTGTGGAGATCAAAGAAGGAAACAAATCTAAACGCAACTGCTGCCTAGACCAAAGCTGGTAATAAGCACATGACAGACAACAAAGCAAGTCTGTTGTAAATGTTTTAAACTGCCTCCTGTGGATACAAAAGGTGGTTCTACAGGGACAACAAGTAATCCCTTGTGTTAAAATTGAAGGTGCTGCTGTACGTGATCAATTACAAAGATTTTCTGAAGTCTATGAATATGTATTTGCACAACTGAATCAGTAATAAAAATGTGATTTTATAAATCTGAGTCTCCAGGATCAATCAGGCCAATAAACTGTGTTACATCAAATAACATTACAACTTCTGATATCTATGAAAGCGGCAGTGGCTTGCGATGAACCCTTTCAGGAAGGGCCTGTTTGTCTGTCCTACCTGCCTGCAGGGGTGAGGATGAAGGGAGCACAGCCCCGTGCCTGTTCCCTACGTGCCTGGATCACCCACTGGACCAGGCATGACCATCAAATTAGACAAAATATATGCATGCTAGTCTGCTACAGATTTTGGCCCAGAAATTTGTAAATAAGTCTGTTTTCCCTGTTCATCTTGGCTGGGGTTGAAGCAGGGAACCTCACAGCTCCTGTTCGAGGTGTAGCGGCTTCCTCCGTCCACGAGTCATGCACGAGGAGAGCAGGATGGCTGGACTCACAGTGAGAAACAAGGATTGTTATCACCTACATTCAGAGAACAAGAAGCTTGTATACGTTACTTCACTGAACAGAGTTGGTATTTCCAAATCACACTCCAGAAAAGAAAATCTTGGCAGATCTCCTTCCAGTCAGCAAAGGGCAACACCTCATTAGTGTAGATAAGATATATGTGGCTCGTGTTCGACTTTACTTAGGGCTCAGCTGAATTTCAGCCAAAATTCTGATAGCTGAATATGGATCAAAATGTCTAAACAATTTTGATGTGCACTTCATTGCTGCTCAATACTCGGGAGGAGATGTTTCCTCCGCGGTGCCAACAGCATGCTTCACTTAGCTGCTTTTTCTCCCCTTGTCTTCATGGTCACTTCACAGGATAAATGTAGCACAGATCAGAGGGAGGAGGAGAGGTCACTACGCTGCTGGTTTGTTCCTCTCTCTGGTTTGGGATGTTGCTTCCCTGACGCCGTAGCCAGACTGTGATGTTCCCACCGCTGTTCCTCTTTTCTGAAGNTTCAGGAACAGGGGGTTGGCCACGTGCCAACAGCTTCCCTGCTCATTGTATTCCTCCCCGGTGCCATCCCGCCTGGTGCTGTGTGTTGGGAGCACATCACTAATGCCAGGCTTTGCATTAGAGACAGCAAGTCTCCTCTCCTGTGTCCTGGTTTGTCATAGAAACCCTCTCATTCCCCACTATCGGTGAAGGGGCATTCAGGCATGTACACACAAAACCGAGACAAAGCATTTAATTTGGAAGAATGTAAGTAATTACTAAAAGGTCAGATAAAGTCTGATGTTCCGCATTTAGAGATGTGCTTGATTTCCTGTGCGTAAAGTCCAAAGCTAAATGTACTACACCCGGGTCATTTTTTGTAATAAAAATTTTGCATTTTGCATGACTGTATGGAGAAAACATCCCCTACCAAAGTCAGACCCATGCAGCCATCCACAAGTTTCAGTAAGAAGTAGCTGGAATGCATGTTGGCTGCAGATTCAAATTCTCCTTCCTGATAGCTACAGGCTAGACTCATGCAAATAACTGATAGGCGTGATCGTGACAAAAGAGAAGTGTAATACCAGGTAGCACTGAGAGAATATATTCTGTTGCAGGTCAAGAATGGCTAACCACTGCCTTTGGTTTTAATTATTCATATTACATGACAAATGACTGAACGAGGTATGTGTGGTTTTTATTGCTCCACCCATGGCTTCAACTGAGCATCTCTTATTTTTTGCTGTGGTTAATATTACAATTAAACCTTGGTATACAGTCTGGGAATTGATAAAAAAACCTTCTCAGCTGTGCTGCACAAAATATTTCTTACAGAACTATTCCTTTTCTGATTTCCTTCATGCCTATGTTATTTACAGAGCAAACAAATAGAGGGAATCAAATCACACAACCTACAAAAAGAGTGAAAAACAGAGCCTTACTTGCTCCCAGTAGTAAAGAAATGTAGCGTTAAGACTTGAAACTCATTTCCAATTTTCTGTGTTCGTAACACGGTCTCTAAACAGTGCATTATCTCACAGACCAGATGTGCAGCAGTATCTAGGTACAACAGGGTGCGATAAGTATGGAATTTCAGCCCTATTTCTTCTTTTATGTTTTAAGTCAAATCCTTACTCTGATTTTAATTTAGGTTTTTGTCTTGTTTTCGATGTGCTTTGGCGGGTGGGAGAGAAGTGGGGAGCTTGGTGTTCAAGTATAGAAGCGGAAAAATAAATCATCTGGGACTCAGAGTATCTTAAGATAACAACACAAGAGAAATCAACATCCAAACCTCTAATTTTATTTAAATTGGTGTAAAACTACAGTATAGAAACAACTTATGCTGTTGTGATTAACTCCACTTAAGTGGAATTTGCCCCCAAGACGGCAGTCTCTTAGCTGACACAACAAGCTGCATTTGGAACTGAAATCAAGTGGAGACATCTGGAAAGTTATTTGAACCACTGTCAAAAGCTATTCTGAAAATGCTATTTGGATATTAAGTAATTTGAACACATTTAAATAAATAACTCTCTTACTTTTGTGTTACTAAGAGGTTCAGTAATAATAATAATAATAAAAAAATATTACTGTTCTGTCTCAGCTGAGAGGTGGTAACCTTGTAAAGCAGTCAAATGGTGTTGCAAGGGCATGTTTTTCACATGTAAGTAGTCATCCTGGAAATAGAGGGCATAAAACTTTGCACCAGGATGAATATAAAACTTGGATACAGCATGCTAATTTTCTGGTATGTTGATAGTATTTGGGAGTTGGAAGGTGGGAGTTTCAGCTAAAGGGAAAAGAGAGACCACAGCGGGGGAAAACGAGCTTTATTCTTCAAGGCACATTTTTTGTCTTGCTGTTTCTCCAAGAAGGTTCCTTTGCCTGCAAGGAGTCATCGAGTGCTCTTTGAATTCAAAGGAAACTTCTTGCTGGTTTCTGTGGACTTCGACTGGGTGCTGATAGTCCTCTAGGTGTGAAGATGGTTTCTGTGGAAGTGGAAAAGTGGAAGTTGGCTCCTTGCAGGATCAAATGGCTGCACACCTTTAAAGAAGCCGAGCGTGATATGCAGTGCTTCCAGTCATCCACAAATGAACGAGCTAATTAAATTATTTTTTTTTTCGCTCTGGTATATTGCGTAGCCCAATTAAGTTGCTAAGCCAATCGTCTTGAAATAAATCAACCATATTGTTACATAATTCTTTTTAATAAACAGAGATATCATTATATGAACTAGGTTCTAAGGGTGCCAGATGCTCCTAAACAAGGAGTCTAATTTATTTCATTGATTTTAAGAAGCAACCCATTCATGTGTGATAGCTTTTATCATCCAAAATACTAATTCTTATCTGAGTTTAAAGTAGATTTCTGCCTTTCTCATACATAAATGAGAGCACAGAAGAGCTAAATATGGACCTTCCTTAATCCCCCATCACACAATCACATAAAACTGTTGTCCCCAAACCACTGAATAAACATCCTTTTTAACACAATTAATAGGATTGCAATAGAAAAGAGGCCAGAAACCCCTCTCAAAATTATTGCATCCAATATGAAGAAAATACATACGACCTTCGAAAACAAAGGTTTTGCTGAAGAAAGAGCTTGTGCTGGAAGGTTAGCACCCTGTAATGGGAAAAGAGGGATGAACTGGGTTTGTTGCCGGCCCGCAGTGCTGCCCAGTAATTGTGCTCAGCCCCAGAGCACAGCAGAGCACGTTGGCAGCCGTCGGGGACCACGGTGGGCTTAGCATCTCAGACTGGGAAACCTAGTTCCCTTGGTAAAAATAAAGACTACGTGCTTTAGTTTTGATTAACGTTTCAAGTATACTATTAAAGGAGATGGGAAGTAGAGATGCTCCCTCCAAATACTGTCAATGACATAGGCTCCTTCAGAGGAGAGCTTAATGCACACATCTAACCCAGAAATCAAGTAAATTTATCCTTCTGCCCTTGGTTTATGTTTTTTTTTTCCTCCCATAAAGAAGATTATACAAAACAAAAAATGTTTTGGTTGTTTTTTGTTAGCTTCGTTGAAGGGTTGAATGAGTCATACAGAAGTCAAGGTACACAAAGTCGCTTTAGTGGACAGTCCTCTTCTAACCTGCCAGCAAGTGCTTCCTGAAGAAATTACTACCGAGCATTAATAATCTGCACCCCTCAAAGACGCAGGCCATCAGAACATCACTGAGAAGAAAGAAAGGGTGATTACTGAATATTTTTGCTGCACCTGTGCCTACCACTCCGATTTGTTCCTGTTTATTTTGGACGCCAACAAAACAGCTTTTGCTTTGTATTTTTACTTGGACAGTGATGATTGAAAGCTATTTCTCTGGATAAAAGTTGAAGGAAAAACCCCTGTGGTTTCCATTTGGACATTAGAGGGTTGATGTGTTTTGCTGTCACGTTCTATTTTTAAATGCATGACACTGCACAGGTGTTCAGACTCCAAATCCTTAGCTAAATCTGTCATCTCTCCACAGCTTGTCACTACATCGGCTAACAAACTGAGGGGAGAATGAAGTTCCCGTATGGTAGAAAACTGCAAGTGCTTGACAATGGTTAATGATAATTTCTTTCCGTAGCTGAAAAATACCACTACTCTTGATAAATTTTCAGGTGTTATAATTGCTTTGAGGTTCATTTGCCTATCTAGATTTTCACAATTTAATAATTTATCTACAAGCCCTTAATATGTAGGACACAAACTAACAGACAATTAAAAATGCAAATCGTAATTGCAGGAGCGAAAGTTGTTAGTCTGACTGGAAGCACAGGCTGGCAGTTTTACCTCTGCTTTCTATCCATAAAACACTGGCTGAATTCAGAAATACGAGATTTACAAAGAATTATGAATCATATTTCTGTGTCTGCCTTAATCATACATTATTTCTATATCTGTGGGTATTGCTAAAATGTAACACAGCAAAGAATATAATAGTTAGTATTTTAAGCAAGGTGGTCTTCAGCTTTTACTCCAAAAATGGGGCTAACACACACTAATGCTGTTCCCAAAATTTTGGCTGAATCTTATACACTGCTGATGAACTTCAGGGAAAAGTATACCAAACTATATAGGGACAGAGAAAGATGGGAGAATGAAACAATTCTTACAGGGCTGGTGCTCCAGAGTCATCAAGAGAGTGCACATTGCTGCTCCCCCCTGGAGCATCCTCGCGTGCAAGGAACATTTCCAGTGCACCAGAAGCACTTTTCCTTCTGCCTCTACAACGCCATTCTCTGTTGCAATATTGGAAGACCAAACTCAAGAAATACGCTTGTAAGTAAATCTTAGGTCTCCTAATGAGACTTGAAGTGAACCATCATGTCCTTCTAGTTAATTTAGAGAAAAAATTGTGAATGACAACTATTCCTTTGCAGATGACTATTTAAATTTTGGCTTAATGGTCATTTAGCATCCATCACTAAACCAAACCAGTGTTAATTATCTCAGTGATATAATATTGAACTCCAAAGGATGAATTTGACTTTTGCACAACTAAGTGCAACTAATTCAACTCCTATGAAGTTCTGATTCTATTCCCTACATAATCCTTACTATCAGTCACAGAAGAGAATTGAGTCATGGATCCCTTGAGCAATCTGAACCCATACACAGTCCACAAGGATGGATGGGTATCATTCAAGTGTGCTGAAAGAGCTGGCTGATATTATTACGAGGCCATTCACTATCAAGTTTGAAAGGTTTTGGAGCTGGGGAAGGTCCCTGATGACCAGGAATAACCCAAATGTAGTGACCGTTTTCAAAAAAGGCTAAAAACAATCCGGGAGATTACCAGCTGCTCAGACTCACTTCAGCCCCTGGGGAAATCATGGAGCAAATCCTCTCTAAAGTCATATCTAGGCACATGAAGGGGAAGATGATGACTGGGAATAGCCAGCATAGATTTACCATGGATTTACTAAATTTACCACGCTTGACTAAACTGATTGCCAAATATTTATCAAAAGACTAGATCTGGGGATGAGGAGAGACCAGAGGAACATCATCAACTTTATCAAGGTTTTTGACACGGTCTTCCAAGCACCTCTGTCTCCAAGTTGGGGTGTTAGTGCCTTGATGAGCGGACTACTGTTTGAGTGAAAAAGCAGCTGGACTCAGGCTCAGAAAGTAGTGGTTAACAAGTCCTACTCTAACTGGAGGTCAGTAACAAATGGAGTTCCCTTCTACTGTAAGACCAAAGACTAAATTCACAGAGGGATTTTGTAGGATTAAATTTTCATAATCACTATCATTACTAAAAAGTTTTGATGTAGTTTACTGGAAAACACAGTAAAAACAAAATAAAACCTCTGAAAACTAATCTTCCCAAGGAAGATGATTTAAACAATCTTGTTTGCTTCAAATTTCATTATAAAGTTATTTTCAAAATGTGTTGCTGAAAGTTGTTGCTGTTGGGTTTGAAGAATCCAAAGGAGGGGTGTTATTAAACATGCAAAATTTCCCTATTAATGAAAATGTAACTTTCAATTCAACAGACACTGACGGGTGCTGGGTATTTAAGTTAGCTGCTGCTTCTCAGTATTAGTAGTGTGTTTTTATGTCTCAAGGCCCATAGTGATGCCAGCAGTACAACATCACTGGGAAGGTGGACTTCCTTCACCAGGTTAAGCAAGCACAGCTACCAGAAAAGGCACTGCAGCCGCCTTCCTCCCACTCTTCCCATACACTGTCTTTCTTTATCAGAGAAATGCTAGATATGATCCATTTAAAAAAAAAAAATATTTTCCTAGCAGCTTTATTTTTTTTAAACATGATGAATCAAAGTTGATTATCTCAATTATACGCTTTGAATGGCAACATATAAATGAATTTAGCATTTTTTTTTCCTTGTTTCAAATGTACACATTCCTTGAAACAAAAGTCGTAATTGTATTGTGTGGTAGACTTAAAGGACAGCTTTCATCTGCTAACTTCTGAGGACATTTTCTTATACATACTGAATGTGTCATAGGGTGAGGTCTTCTTCCTTGCTTGGTAAAATAGCTAGACACAGGCTGCTTCCTATTTGAGTTGTCTGGGAGACAGTGCATTCTTGAATAGGTGGCTCGAAAGCATTTTGAAGGAAATGGAATTTGGTTTTTGCCTGATAGACTTAAAAATATCCCAGCACAGACATAGGATTAGCACCACGTGAAGGAAGAATTTATCTCAAAAGTTAACTTTTGAGAATTGTATTTATATTTACAAAGATAAAAAAAGATTCATCGCGATCTACTGACTTAATCTTTCACCCTACACATGGATGTAGTATTGCACATGCCATCGCTTCCAGGATTGTGACACACCATAGAGAGAGCTCAACAATTTGGTCCCAGAATTGAGACAGCAATCAGAAAATGAGCAACCAGCTCAGAAAGAGACACCCATTTACATACTTTTATGAGTTACATCAATCAGTTGTATTTATTTATACTGTCTTACAGCACATTAGTGAATGAATAGAACATTAATACACTTTTACAGCAGTGTAATTCATAAAAGGAAAAAAAATTTAGGAAAAGCTCTGATGCATCTGCTATTAAATTTTTGCTGAGGAGGATGAGACTGTTAAACTACTCCCTTTGCAAACACTCCTTAAAATTGACAAAGTACAGCGTAGGAAGGTTATTCTGTATCTTATCCTCCAGGGTCAATAATTCTATACTTGGAGCCTTCTCTGAACCTATTTGTCTATATTTCAGATAGGCATGCACCTTGATGTTTCTAACCAAATTGATGAATTTCTCCCACACATTTATTGTTCTTATTTCTGACTACTGCAAGAAAAACTAGCACCTTGTCCAGCTCTTAATGGCAAGTTTATCTATTAAAGATGATGACTTGTATGAGAAACAGGTGGTGGTTTCTAGTAAAAAGACTATCTTACAGACTACTCCAAGTGTATTTCTTTCAGGAATAGGAAATTTGAAGCAATATCAGGTTTATACCAACAGAACATGTGATATTTTTTTTTTATAACATCTTTCAACAGAAGCTTTTCTTACACACTGACAGCTACAAAGGTTGTCATTGGTTGCAAAGAATCCAGTCCCTCGGGAATTTATGAGATATTTCTTTAACAGCAAATTAGAGACTGAGCAAAATATTTAGGTATACAATCTGTTTATGTGTAATTCCTGCTGTTATTTTTCTTTTCAGCCACTACTGTATTTAGTCAGAGCACTGATGTGTGCTCAGCCCTGTACACAAAGCAGAAGGCACCCCGAAGAGCTTGCAATGGAAATAATACATCAGGGAGATTGGTAATGTTTCTGGCTAGATACAAGAATGTTCTCCCTGAGCTCTGAGCTGATCAAAATCTCGTAACTGTACTTCTCCTACCTTTTGGTGTTGTGCTTGTTAATTTGTGCATAGTGCTAATGTAGTCACGTAGTTCACATCTTCAGAACATATGCATAGGATGCATAATGTCCCATCCTCATGGGCTGACTGCTGACTTCCAGAAAAAAACCCAAAGGGCCTAGATAGCGTGCCCAGAGATGGGTTAAAAAAAAAAAAAAGAAATTAGTAGTGAAAACATTGCAGTTTGAAGTAGAAAAAAAATATTCCAAGAGAATTACTCAGAATATAACGTCTTCCTCCTGAATCTAGCCCATTTTCCTCATCTGCAAAACTGTCAAATTCTCCAGGAGTCCTCTATGCTTAGATGGTATCTTTTAACCGTAACAAGTTGGGTCAGCACTGCGGATATCTTTCCGTTAAGATCTTCTGTGTAAACCAACAGGAAAGAAGGAAGAAAAAGACATAAGTTACTCCAGATACGTATGATCAGTAGGAAAGATGAATAAAGAGGCAAAACTTCCTGTGACTCACAATGCTAACATTGCAGCTTGTTGAGGAAGAAGTCCCCAGGAACAGGCAAATAATGCAGCCTAAAGCAAAGCGTCTCAAGAGTGATAGAAAAGATAACTAAGCATAACAGGAAGGAATTAGGAAAACTTTGTGTATAGTATTAGGAAAAACTTACTAAACAATATGATACTGTCAGCTGTGAAACTTCCTAAGGATTATCATGGGACNAAAAAAAAAAAAAAAAAATTAAGGAAGAATACTAGGAAGTGTTCAGTATGAGCAATCCTACATCACAGGAAGATATTGGGTAGCTTTTCCTGGTATCCATCTGCTAAAGAAAGCAACAAAAGAGCAGAGAGAGCTTGAGAGACAGCAAATACAGTTTTTTCACAGGTTCATAACATATGCCTACATCCTCAGTCTATAACCTCTAAAAGCACACTCTAAGACACGTGACCCAAGTAGTCCTTACGTTTTAAGAATGCAAATTCCCTTTATTTTGGTTTGGAGCATGCCTCCCCAAGCCCCTGAGCTCCTAAATCGACGTATGGGCTCTCTCAGGATACAGGTCTAGGCATTCCTACATCGATACCTGTTGAAAGATCCAATCCAGGATGTGGCTTTCACACACCTTTGACTAAAGTCAAAGAAAGAAGAAAAAAAGTGCTTGCAATGATGCCTCCAGCACTTCGTTCTTTTATTTTATTTTTTAGGGGTTTTTAATCCAATGTCTCATTATAGGAGCAAGTACATTTTCTGGTAAGTGTGAGAGGAAAGCCGCTTTCCTGCTCTTACTGAATTCAAACATACGCATCCCACCTCCAAAAAAACCCCTAAAAAAACCCCAAAACCCAACCCCCACCCAAAACGAATAAGTTCTAACGAACTTACTCTATTTCTTCCTCCAAAAGGTAGATCCAAGCAGCTTTCTGTCCCTTTGAGGGCAGGGACTGAGCACCCTCCTGTAGAATACTGTCTACCTTGATAAATATGATACTGTCTTGAGAGACACAGGTTCACTTTCCCTTCTGCTACCCTAATTAGGGGATAAGCGCCGACTTATTTGCAAAGAGAGAATGGAGATATTATCACCTATTTATTCATTAGTCATTAAAAGCTGTTCCACCTTAGGCTAACCAGCTTCCCTTAAAAAGCTTGCTAGTGGAAGTAAAAGAAGGCATCCTTGTAACTCAGAGGAAGGCTCTAAAGTTTCTAAGAGGGATCCATTTTAAGCTACTGCTCCTTTCTTCTCGGGACCTTGCTAGGGCTTCCTTCTGTGTGGGGAGCTGGCTGAATCTCATTCTCAGGCACCATATGCAAACTGCAGGTGTTTAATTCAAAACTGTGATATAGATAACTTCTGTACTATCTTTTGAGTTTTCCTGAAACGTAGAATAATTCCTGATCACATTTAGTTAAGGTGCTGTTCTCAGACTGAAGAAGTGAGAAAAAAGAAAACCCAACTTTATTTGTGTAGGTTTCCTTGCCCCACTAAAATTGATTACTACTTCTTTTCCAGTTGAGTATTTTGAAGAGGAGCCTGAACCAAACAAATTATACAGTAGCCCATGTTTTCATTACAGCCAAGGAAAGATTAAAATGTCTTTTGCAGCCTCTACATGTCTATACAATAACAACCAAAACCCTGAAATGTTGCCGCACTAGGAAGTCCTGGTGAACTTTTGATTGGGATGCAGGTGCGTTTTGGCTTTCAGACTCATTTCTGTTTCAAATATTATTTTAGCCCATTTCCTAAGAAAATCAAGCTTGCTTTGATGCTGTTGCCCATCAGCTGTATGTCAGTCCCACTCAAATAACTGTTCAACCATTCTGTGCACTTCAATCAGATCTGACAGAGCTGGTGAACTCAAGGATAATTAGTTTTTTATTAAATAATTGTAGGGGGTAGGACAGAAATCCCAACATAGGGCACATATTCATAGTATAGCAGGCTTTACTAATACCTGCTCACAGACCAGTTTATCTCAATATTCCCCGAGTGCACAGAAGGATATTAATATCACAGGTATGGGACAAGTCACTGAAGTGACTACTGGTTTGTTTTGTAAGGACTACAGTTTTAATACCCAAACAGAACATAAGGTTGAGTCTCCTTCACAGTTACCAGCTTTATTGACATCAATTAAAAATAAATCTAGTAGTTAACCTGAACTGGACTAGACAATCCAATCTATCAAAACCCAAGAAAGATACAATACCTATTATATTTATATTTTTCACCATATTAACCTTGTTATTCCACCAAAAATATAACTGTGCTGTCCACTGAAAGAATATTGCAGACTCACCAGAAGGCAAATTTCTGCAGAACGGTATTCTTAGTCATCATAAATACAAATGTTAGCTACTTTAAATTCATTCCTTCCCCCATTGTTCAACATTAAGTATTAAAAACAGCAACACTGAACCTTCAGTCTAAGCAAGCAGAGTAACAGATCCCATCCAATACCCACAAAAAGGTTTTGTTAAATAAAATGTGGAGTTTAAATTCCCTAGTCACAGCAGTGTTAGGCTGTCTGTTGCTGATAATTCCCAGGTCATGTGTATCTGAATAAAAGTATTATGGGGTGAATACCATAAAATGGATCTGAGTCTGAGGTATGTCTTGCTTTTTCATTCTTACATTTAGAGGCATTTCATTTATTTTAAGTCAAATAGGTCCTAGCTCAACAATGAATTTATTCTCCTGTCAGACACTCAACTACCTTGGCATTATTTTAAGCTAGCTTCAATTAGGTGCCAGGAACTAGATACTGTGTTTTGGTGAGAAGAAAAACAAGAAAAGTCTCAAAGAGTGAGATGGATGAGAATAGCTCTCCCACATTTTAAGAACTTCAAGTAAAAACATCAGCCGTGATTTCACCATAACTGCTGTAGAAAAAAAAAATATGGAATTTTGGGTTCTAGGGGGCAGGAGAGAAAGTGTAAAGAAACAAAAAAAACCTTCTGTGCCCCCAGAAAGCAAGTGTGGTGGAAATGCAGTTTGTTGTATCTCTTGGTCTTGATCTAAATTTTACACACCAGAGCTCACTGCCACAGCAAGACCTTGATAGGGAGAGGGTGTCAGAAGGGGAAAATATACTTTTTAGAGAAGTAGTGCAGCACCTATAACATCTGCAGTTCTGTAAAACTGGCTTCTTAAAAAAAAAAAACCAAAAAAAAACCCAACAACAAACTATGACAGCCCCCACATCATGTTCCAATCTTTTGCTTGAAGAGTGGATATCCACTCAGATTTTGCCTTGTAACAACTTAGTTAAAAAATGGGCAGTTTTAAATGGAAACCCTCTAGAAGTACATTATACAACCTAAGACTCAAAGCTGATAAAGCCTTTGGATTGATCTGCTACCAGAGAGTCTGAACAGACAGCTGTCAGCAAGGGGTGAACTGATGACCACTAGCTGATCCTGGAAAGGTGGCTCTAACTATTTAATTTATTTCCTGTACAGATACCATAGGTTTTGCTTTAAAAAACAAAGTTGAGGTATTTTTTTTCTACTGGGCAGTAGAAAGGAAGGTAGTCTTTTTAACTGGTCCTGACTACCATACATTGGATCAGGTGGGCATCTCCAGGACGAAGAGGAAAGTGAGGAAGCCGCTGCTTCTCCCAGAGGAACTGAGCATCCTCTGCTTGGAAAAAGCTTCAGGAGGATGGAGCGGGGAGGAAGGGAGAACAAGAGGTGGCAAGCAGGCAGCTCACAGCAGAGTACAGCTTGCAAAAGCTCTTCGGAGGGCCAGAGACTTCCTTACAGCAGAGAGCAGACCCAAGCCAGGGGAACGCGAAGAAGACTGATGGATTTGTCATTCAGCACAGAAGACTGTGTAGTTTGATTCAAAATTAACTCAAAAATGGATGTTTCCAGTACTGGAAGACTAATTCAATGACTGTAAACTACACAGTGGTTAAGCATTGGGACGAAGCAGAGTCTGATGTACAACTGCAGCGGTATCACAGGATTTGTCCCAACCTGTTAAGTTTGACATCATTCTTTTCCTTGCCCTGCATGGCCACAGAATTTAAATTAGCCAATGGACAAAATTTAATCTCTTTTGAAAGAAAGCGAGGTGCAATTTAGTGAGTCACTTATAAGTGTTTCAAGCATTAAATTTAAAGTGGCCCAGGCTAACACACCCAATAACTCTTCGGTGGTGCCACAGTGACAACGGTTAACATTATCTACTATGAATCTTCCCACAAAGCTGATTAGCATTTTTTTAGTTTAATAAGTGGAAAACAACACAAGCTTTAGCCTTCTCCCTGGCACACTGGACAAAAAACTGAAGAACTGGTCTTTTCTCCTCCCTTGTTTCACATTCTGTCACTCTGAAAATGTCCCCATCACGGGCCAATTAAGAGTCAAGATTCAGCAGCTCTTTTCAGCTGCTGTGGTGCTTTAATATATTTATTTAAAAAAAAAAAAAGGTTTTAAGATTGAAGTTTCATCTTTAACTTATTTAAGATATTGCTTCACAGCTTTTTCTTTTTTGTTGTTTCTGAATATCTTAGAAAGATTTTTATTTGCTTTTAAACCAAGGAGGCTCCAAACTAAAAGTGTAATTTAGGAATCCATAGCAGAATAAAGTGTAAGATGAGGATTTTGTAATTATCCCCACATTAAACATAAAAATCCGTGAACTAAGGAGTTTAGTTTCTCACACGCAATACTAACCTTCCTGACACAAGGGAACACATGCCTACATGGCCTACAACTAGCAGTCCTACAGTTGTTTCTCCTGTATTTAAATCTGCATTTATACCTGGAGGTTGTTTAGACATATTTAGGTTTAAACCTTGCCGCTCTGGTCTCTCAGCAAGATTTAGTGGCACTGTCTCGTGCGACCATATTTGCCTTCCATACTGGAGTTGGGCTGAACCCCATGAATAGTACAGTCGGGTTTGTATGTGCTCGTGTAGACCGCAGCCTCATAATGCAACCTCTGCCCCCTAGTATACGAAATAACTATATTATAATTATACTTTGTCCTGAAATTATATTAAAATATATCATAAAGATATTTAGGAGGTTTTTCTATGTTTTATGTTTTCCTCCTTAAAATGCCACTTAAGAGTAGGGATAAAGCTATTTCTTTATGTCATACACATACTCTCTTTAGTACAAACCCTGAATTTACTCAGTTTCCCAATACATGGCTCTAAGATGACTGTAACCCACATACAGTTTATTGTACTTTAAATACACACTCTTAATTATATATTTTCTTGTCTTTTGAAGACAAAAAACCCCAAACTATTGTGTTATTGTATTAAAAATGTAGATATATTAGAATTTTATATAAGGAAAACACGTGGTACAACACTAAAATCCAACTTGGAAAAATAGATGCAGTTTGACCTTAATAGTCATGGGTTAAAAAACCTAAGCAATAAGTCAACATTAATCGACCTATGGTCATTCACCATGGATGCAAGCACATCACAGAAGTCAGCTTCTCCTCTGACAAAGTTCATCCTTGCTTCTGTCTCTGTATCAAGATGAGCCTCTGAAGGAGAGGCAGAATATTCTTCTGGTCCACTGGAGGTGAAGCTGAGAAACATACCCTGAGGCTCTCTTTTGTTATGCTGAGCCAGCCTTTGTTCCCTCAGTTTCCCAAAATAATGATGGCATACATGTAATTCGTCTTGACTATAAAGTACCATGAAGTTCAACTACAGAGTACTATAAAGCTACTGTTACATACCTATTCCTGTGCTACAATCTCTGCAGGTTTCTTCTTCTAAGAAGAAACCCAGCTGCTTGGGGTAAAATTCAACTCAGGAATACCTTGTATGGTTAATGCTGCCAGTAGTGGAGGAACACACTCAGAAACAGCTACAGCTGGAGGCTGGAGAACAAATCACTGGCCATGAGACCCTCAAGCCTCGTGGGGAACGGCAGTTCCAACTTTCTAAATCCATGTAAAGACCAACAGAAGCAATCAGCCGGCGTTTGCAAGGAGAAAATAGATGGGTAGCCTCAGAGGAAAAAACCTTTGAGGTTCCATATTTTACCCTCCTGTGGTGTTAAGCTTTGTGATTCCCTATCCCCCTTCATGGTCTGAAAACAGCAACAGTACCCAGAACCGCTCATGGCAATCACCAGATTCTTGCACTTGTACAATCAAAGAGGCGGACTAAGTCAGAGAGCTCAAATCATCCTTCTTTGCTTTCCCCTACTGAGGGGCTGATTGGAAAAAATCCCTCTTCCAAATTCTCTCCAATAGGAAGAATAACAGCAGAAAAGACCCACCACAGTCAGTCATATACAGAATTTGGTGTTACCGCGGGAATATTCCTTGTTACTGTCGGTCTGTCTGTCCCTCTCCTTCTGCAGTAACTGCTCAGGCTCACTCCACCTGCCCCCAGGGCTGTTTTATTTCCATCGTCTTCCTCTCTCTTATATTCACCTCTTACTCCCTTAGCCAAGTCCCAGAGCTTTTTTTCTTCAGGTCAGCCTCAAGCACAGCCAGCTCCTTCTCTTATCAGAACCATAAAAATCCCTTAAATCTACAAAACAACAGAACAAATGTAGAAGCACTTCTATGCGCAGTGTTCTATTTTCCTAGATAATGGGTACAGTAAGATGAAATTAAGGTTGTGTTTATATGGGTGATTCATGCTACTAGAAATATCTGGTCATCACCAAAACCAAGTATTATAAAGTCAAGAAATTCTCAACTGATCACTGATCATAAACATAAACTAAACATGCTTGATCTGGAGGAGCAGAATTAGGGCATTCTAAGTAACCTCAACTCTGCACTGTAATGACACAATAACCATAATTGGTCCCAAAGCACAGAAAAAGTGATTTTAGAGACATTAGATTCTTAGTTTTATTTCTCCTTATTCTTTCATTTTCACTTCCCTGCTAATAATAGCTTCTATTACTACCAATCGTTTGGAAGAAAGAGAAAACCTATCTCGAGAACTACAGCTCTTAAAGCTCTTTAATTCTACCTTAAATTACAGTCAAGTCGTTCAAATTCTATAGTTACAGTAAGCACTGCCATTCCAGGGAGAGCAGCGCATCATACCAGCGCTGAAGTCTCTGCTGCAAGGACAAAACTACTTAGTCTTAACTATGGACACATCTTCACAGCCCTTTATTTCCTCTCCACTCTTGTTTCCTTGAATCTCTTCGTTAACTGCGACTGAGCTTATAGCTGACACAGAACACCAGCCCACAAGGAGATTCCCTACAGGAAAGGAATTAACACTGTTTTCCAAGTCCTGACCTGCAGACCTCATAACTTTTGCGTGAGATTCATTCAGAAACTCATCCACCCCCAGTCCCATCTCCTGCTCACCTGGCAGAGTGCTGACAACTCCCATATTTCTGCACAGGACCCATAGCTTTTCCAGCATCTCAAGTGCGTGGTGTGCGGAGTCTGGGAGCAGGTGAACGTTAGGGCTCCAGCCCGTGCTCCATGCTGCCAGGAGTCCTGCCGCAAGGTGCGGACTCCTGGGCTGCAGCCTTATGTTGAGGCTCCTCCATCGGTTCATTTAATGCAGGGTGTATCCCAAGTGCGTGACTTGATGTGCAGGCACGAACGTGTTGCATGACTCTGCACAGATGCTAGCACATTTTCAGCACTACAATGGTATAATAATAGTTTCTGAAGTATGAGCCACAAGGAAACAACTGATTAATTGGATTAATATAGATAGAGTATTGGAGAAAACCTACAAGTGTGAAAAGCGCTAAATTGGGGGAAGGGGACTTTAAGCATGTCCACCCATTATTTTCTTTAACTCTGATTGATTCTTCAACTACCTAAACAAACCACATAAACCACAGCTACAAACATGGTGGGAAATTGAGAGAATGAAAATGGAATGGGAACAATGAATGGGGTTGGGGAAATATACACAAGCATATTTAAGATTTGAAGTGAAAGGCCAAAGCTGCCCCAAAATAGGATGTTTGGAAATCATGTTCAGGATTAATTTATAATAGTTACGTGAATAAGAACTTTCACTTTGCTCTTTTCCAGTTCTGTTAGATTTGATCCAGTTCTGCAAGATTTGATCTAGTAAAAATTTCAAGGCCAGTATTTTTGCCTTATAATGGGTAGAGCGAAGTGGTGAGTTACAGAGGTGGGCAAAAATCAGGACTCCAAGACAGGTTAACAAGGCAAATGCACTGTCCTGTGAAGTACACGTGCTTTTAAATAGTCGCTTATCACAGCAATTTTGTGACAAAGGCAAAAAATTCTTCCTTTTTCCTCACTGTGTTTAGTTTTGATACATTGACAAATATGTGTGAAAGACAAAGTGACAGTCTGCCCTCAGCACCAGAACAGCTTGCTCTCTTTCTCATGAAGACGCAAACCGCACCTATGGAATTACAGCTTTTGTCTTAAAAATCATTCAGCATAGACAAGCCCATATCCTTTCTTATTGCCGTTATTTACCAGAAGTGCCCAAGAATTACCATGTCTTGTTCAATACCTGAGCCAAATACAGGTTAACACATCACCCATAGATCACAGGCTGCGAATCACTGGCACCCCAGTGACAGTTACAGCCCAGTGTTCATTTCCCATGCCATGCCATGCAGCACAGCTCTTGCTTCTCCTTGTATGTTCTTGCTTGTGAAGTGTTGAATAAGTGTAAAATTTTCAACAGTACAGAAGGAATTTGGTGAACCTGGGGGGGAGTTGCACCTCTCTGGGTCTTGACACCCTGAAAGTCCAGATCAGTGAGTGGTTTCTGCTGTTGCACCCTTTCAACACCCATGCTCGAGTTCCCTTCTTGCAGAAATCAAGGCTCAGGGAGCAAAACAGAAAGGTGGGACTGATCAGAGCATCCCAAATTAGTGTTTGGGCTCCACCGATCTTTCTGTTTCACTTCCCTGTGGGTTACACTGCGCTACCGGTAATGAGAAGTACTGAGAGCTACATGTCAAAGATGTGCTGTAAAATTGCTTTACAATGGCAGAAAAATACTTTCCATGTTACAGACGGAGAGATTGAGACTTGTATTTTACGCACCCTGCGTTAGGGAAGCCTGGGGTATCTTGCGGTCTAGCGGACATCAGTCAAACAGACTTGCTGTACAGATTTTAAATAGGTTCTGTAACCTTTCTGTGCCCCAGTCAACCTACAAATAAACTGAAAAATACCAGTCGCCAATTCCACAGAACTAGGTCAAAAGACATGACGTAAGGACAAGTCGAGTTTAGCGTTGCATGTTAACCTCCTATGTAAACTAAACGTAGCCCCATCCATCCACCTTAATACAGACCTCTTCATTCGGGATAATAAATTCTCAAACTGCTGAAACCAGCAGTTGTTGAGCTGTCTTCAACTTCAAACTGCCTGCATTCCTTGGGTTACTTATATTACTTTATTACACAAGAATGAGATGTAGGCTTACAATGCCTACAGCATCGAGAAAAATACCAAAATAAACTAAATGAAATGTTGGGCCCAATATATTTCATGACAAAGATCTCCCTGAAATGAAGTGGGATGGAATTTCATCTGTGCGCTTCAAGATGACCGGAGGGAAGCATTTACCTTTCTGCAACAGAGTCAAGAGTTTTGCACGGTGCCTATTTCTGATTCTCACTGCAAGGGCACGCAGACCATGTTTGTAGGGCTATGGAGACAAAATTAAAGTAGCCAGGAGGAACACACCTCTGTGTTTCTACACCTCATGTGGTGTACATATTTTAAATGGAAATGCAGCTTTATCTCAGTTTTCAAGCTATGCCTGCATATGAAGCAATGTCTTGTACTATAGCAAGTTATAAACGTTCTTTCCAGCTCAAGTCATTAAACTCTTAAAAAAAAAAAACAAACAACTCTGCAAAAATTTTGGTGTAGTTGTCTGACAAATTGCTTTTCATTATAGGTAAAAATTTCAGCCCTTGAAGAGTCCAAGACAAACATAATCTGTCATTGAATTTCACTCATACCAAATGCTATGCTTCAATCTTGGTGGAGAAAAAAAAAAATTCTTAAAACAACATACTTTGTCTGTTTTCTAATTATTTCTCATCCATACAAACACTACTGGGAAAATATTAACTGTTTTTAAGGGCTTGTGAAACAATCTATTCCTAGATTTATAGCATGGTGACAACTCTGCCCAATGATAATGTTCGAAGACAGTTTCTTTATAGGAATGCTGATGCAACTTTAACTATAGGCACTAGAAAATGCTACTGTAACCCTCTTTAATTTCAGACTGCAAAGATGTAGGAATAAACAAATAGCTGAGGTGCCCAATTACCTGACAGAACCACAGGTCCCCTCTGTGAGTGTTTGTCTGTAACTATACCTTGCCAAGACAGAGGGAAAGTAGTAGCTATCTGTAGCTCAAGCAAACTCTGCTTCTTGATTCAAAACCTATATACAGCCCTTTTTTCCCCTCTTTCTTTCTTAAAGGGGGAAATCTCACAATTTTGAAGACCCCATAGAAGTTATTTAATGCAATGTTATGAGACACGACATTTTAAAGGTGCAAATTAATAACACGAAAAGAAAATACTGGATACTGACAACACGCTTTATTTTTTTAAACAAGATATCTTGAAAATAAATAATACCCCCAGGAAAGTAGCAGAAGCCCCCCTCCCTTTAAGGCATTTAAAGCTAACTTAACAAAACACTAGCAAGCATGCTATAAAACATATAATCCTAATACTTCAGTCTTTTCAACCTCCAACATGTAGAACTCCATTATTTATAAAGAGATAACTAACAAGGCATTCAGCAATTATGTGACCGTTGAAAAAGCTTACTGAAAATTAATAGCAAAGCAAGAGTACATGCTAATGATAATATAATACACAAGAATTTTTTGTCCTATCAGTAACAGCCTAGACCTACTGACTGTGCATTGCAAATTATTGTTTTGATCTATATTGACAATGGACGGTAAACCTGACTTTTAAAATGAAAACGCATTTATACAGAAGCAAGTTAGCACCTTAACCTGACTCAACAGCAGGTTTCCTTACTGTTTAATATAGCCAAACGTGCAAAGTAGTTTAGGAAATATATATGTGCTCTTACTACACGCATACTGGTACACCATTTGTTAATCAAAATAATAATCCAAGAATAAGCTGCAAAAATACATCCATACTCTATTAAGGAAGCACTGAACATGAACTTCTGATTGAATAATACTAGATATAGCATATAAAAAAAAATCACCCAACACTGCCTTCAGAAATTCAGTGACACTGTCTGCCATAATCTGTAGCAGCTTCTCAAATTTGTGAAGTTTTACATGTTTTTTATCCTTTCAAAAGTAGGTAAGTAGATACCACACTTCGGTATTTGAAAGCCAAGCAAGCGTTTGAAGTTAAATCTAATTCAAAAAAAAAAAAAGTACTTCTACCTTAATGAAAATGCAGTGCCAAAATATTTTGTATTCTAGTGTCTTTGATTTCAGTAAAACTTAATATTTCACCATCAGGAAGGGTTTGAAGGCATTTCTGGGTTACTAGAATACTGCTGTATTGCAACACAGACACCCACAATTTTTTCTTTCTTGGATGAAATGCTGAGCCTTTAGTGTTGTATTAATATTAATCACGATGATCTTTGTCTTAAAAAAAAAACCCAAATCAAAAAAGGCAAGAATGAGTACCACCAATGCCTGCATGCTAGACCTGCTAATTAGATTCCACGAAGCCACCAGTCCCTCCAAATACTGGCCAGAGAACAAAGAATAGCACAAACGCTTGTATTCAATGCATTACCACCAGCATCAAATATTTCCAAACTCATTTTATCATAAGCTGTGCCTTTATCCAGATGTTAACAAGGTATTCTGGTAATAGTATGCCAACACGTATTTACACAACTTTTTAGTAACTGATTCGCATCAAACATTATACTAAAAAATGCCACAAAAATCTCACATGTTCTTGTCTTGCTTACATAAATTAGTTTAAAAAATAAATTAAAGCTACAAAACTAACTGACTCCAAAACTTCGCTGGTTTGTATATAAAGAATGCAGAAAAAAAATGAACAGTCCTGGGTGAGCCGAGTGGCACATCCACCCGAAAACCTGCACCGACTACTCATGTTTTTTGCTTGATTCAAGAGAGCAACTTCGCTTCTTCCGTCAGCCTTCACTCAAGGCGTGCAAGACCACAGCAAGCAACTTCCCACCATCATCCATAAAACATTGTGTAACAAACCCGATCCCTGTTGATACAAGTTTCAATCAATCCCTTTGATATCTGCTTAAAAAAAAAAATAAATAAAGAGGAGGGTGTGAGTGAGTGAGAGAGGTTGTAGGTGTGAGGAAGGAGCGTTTTTATTTAGTTCCCTTCTGCTCAGCAACTTTGTAATCCATTTACCGCTTTTCTTTCCCCTCTCTCACCCCTGCGCGTTGTTTAGCTGGAAACTGGGCTGCAAGAACGTGAAGAATGTAAACAGCCTTTTATTGTCCAAAAGGATAGGAGTGTGAAAGAAATGTGTGCCTTATCGCAGGACTGCAGCTCGCTACTTCATTGCTATGATAAAGTGCTGGAGCAAAAAACATTACACGACAAGCACAATCCAAAACCGGATTAGAATTTGACATAAGCTTCCTCAAAAACTAATCAATCAACTCACGCTGTAATATTAGACTCCAGTTCTTAAGGAGGATGTTTAATCCCTTCAAGGTTTATTACACACTCCCTGTTGACTACAGTGACAAACTTTCAGATACAAGGCAGCTGGGGGAAGAGAGGCAGAACTTTTGCAGCGCGAATCAGTGATAATTATGGGAGTAAAAACAANAAAAAAAAAAAAAATTCGAAATAACATTTTGACAACGCTTGTTAAAGCAAAGACTGCCGAACTCTCTTGCGCATGCAATTTTTTTTTTTTTTTTCCCCTCTTTTTAACCTCTCCCGCCGTATTAACACGACCATTTAGCCCATTTGTTTTCTCCCACCGATGCCCCACAAACCGGCCCCCTTCGCTGGCTGAGGGCGAAGTCGGTCGTCCCGTCCCCCCCCTTTGCCCCTCCGCCTTTACACACCTTTGAAAGCTGCATTTTCACCTCGTCAGCTCCCAAATTCCCCCCCACACCCCCTCCCCGCTGCATGCAAAATACGTGGCGTAATACAGATACGTGCGACAGTTTATAATAATAATAATAATAAAATAAGTTAAGAGCAGCGCCGGCGAGCGCTGCCGCAAGCCCAAACTAACGGGGGACCCGTTCCCGACCACACGGGAAGAGGCGCTTGAGGACAGCGGAAAACTTTTCTGGAACGGAGGACAGTTTGAAGGGATAGTTTGGGGTGTTACCGGGCACACACACAGCCCTC
>RSEF01000007.1:35630554-35662707 GCA_003993805.1 Himantopus leucocephalus | reverse complement strand
CTCCCCCCGGCTCCCGGGGCCGCTCTTTGCTCGGGCACCCGAGTGCCCCGCCATCCCGAACGAGCCCGCCGAGCGGCAAACACGGGAAGATAAAATTAAAAAGAAAGAAATGGAAATGAGCGGCGGGTGCGGAGCGGGCAGCGCGGGGCCGGCCCTGCCGCCTTTGCCTCCTGAGGAGACGGCGCCCGCCGCCCTCCCCGGGGGCCGCGTCCCCCCGAAGCTTTGCGGCGGGGGGGGGGTGTGTGTATGTGTGGAAGGGGGGTGGGGGGGACCGGGGAAGGAGACTTACGAGCTGGAGGAGGCCCTGGAGCACGACGAGGGGCAGGGGCTGCAGGTGCACCATCCTGGCTGCCGGTCTAGGAGGCGACTCCCCTCGCCTGGGTCTCGCACATCTCCGCTCCGGGGAGGAGGTGGAGGAGGAGGAGGAGGAGGAGAAGCGGGGAGGCGGGGGGGGATGGGGGGGGAAGGCAGGACTGAGCGCAGGGACACACCGCCCCGCTTGTGTCCCCGTCCCGTCCCCCCGTCCCCCCCCCCTCACGGGGCGCTGGCAGCCAGCGGGGAGACCCCGGCGGCACTGCCGCGCCGCTCCGCTCCGCGGGCGGCCATGGCTGGGCGGGAGGCGGGAAGAAGAAGAAGGCGGGAAGGGCGGCGGCGCTGCCGGGCCGGGCGGCCGCGGCACCCCCGGCGGAGCGGGGAGGGGGGAATCCCCTCACAGCCCGCCGCCGACCGGCGGGGCGGCAGCGTCCCGACAGCCGGAGCCCGCCGCCCCGCTGCCTGCCGCCATGGTGCTGCCGGAGCGGAGGAGCCCCGAAGTTGAGGGGAACCGGGGGGAGGCGCGTCCCCGCCGGGCGCTGAGGAGACCCCGCTGCCCCGGGCGGGGCGGCTCGGCCCTCCCCGACAAGTTTAAAACCGCGGCGGCCCCTCCTCCGCCCGCGGCCGCCCCCCGCCGCACCTCCCTGGGGTGGGGTGGGGGGAATGGCGGCCCTCGGGGCTTCGCCGCGGGGGGAACCACCTCCCCTCAGGGAGCCTTCTGCCGCCCGGCCTCCCGCTCTGGTGAGGCGGGTGAAGGGTTTGACTTCACGTTCGCCCCTCGGCCCCGTTTTCACAGGAAACCCACTGCCACAGCTCCGTTTCTCTCGGGTGGAACTGCCCCGCCGTCCCCACCGGCACCCACAGGCGGGTGGGCCCGTGGGGAAACTCAACGTGTTTCTTCTCCCCAGCGGTGAGGAGACATGGCGGGACGGCCGGGCCCTGCTGCCTGGGACAAGGTCAAGTTCAAGCGGGGTGTTCGCCTGGGGCTTGAGCTGGGCAGGGGAGCGGGGAAGAGCGGTGCTGCTGGAGCCGTGGGGCGAGGGGGCCTGGGGAATGGCGCCCGGGGGTGCTGGGGGCACGGGGAGCTGGAGAATCCGTCTCCAATGAAGTCACTCTGAGGTTATACCCATTTAATAATGTAAATTAACGAATACTCTCCACGTAGGATGAGGGGCAATGGCTTCAAACTGGAATAGGGTAGATTCAGAATAGTTATTAGGAAGAAATTTTTCACTCTGAGGGTGGTGAGACACTGGAACAAATTGCCCAGAGAAGCTGTGGCTGCCCCATCCCTGGAGGTGTTCAAGGCCAGTTTGATGAGGCTTTGAGCAACCTGGGCTGGTGGGAGGTGTCCCTGCCCATGGCAGGGGGGGTGGAACTAGGTGATCTTAAAGCTCCCTTCAACCTAAACCATTCTATGATTCTGTGATAAAGCCTCAGGTAAACCTTTCTTGTGTAAGAGAGACTTTGCTGATGGGAGAAACAGACATGNCAGCCTGAAACTTTTGTTCGTGTGCTTTCAAACTGCAGGAGTGACTACCTCGTAAAGCAGCCACCTTGAAAAGGGAAATAAAGTTTGGAGTGCAGGGGTCGGATGGAAACCCCGGCCACGTTCGGCACACGTGCCTCCCACGCCTCCTGGGACTGAAGTTGCAGCACCGTCACTGGTAATGGAGATCCCTGCGTCAAGTCTGTGCCGGTGTTTGCTAATCGGTAATGCACACGCGATGTGATACGCAAGCTTTGCCGCTGGGCTGAAGTGGAGGTAGTGGTTTCAGTTTCCAAACCCTGCCTGTCGTTTGCAGATTAATTTCCTCTTGATTCTGGGTTGCCCTGTCTCATCTTCTTACTAGGTCCGTGTTCAGGTTACATTTTGACCAGCTTTGTATTTTCAACCGCTAAAATCCATGCCAGTGGAGACAAGCTTTGCAAGTCCTTTCATTGCACTTGAGAGCAACCATGATCTTACCAGATGACGATTGTAATTATTTAGTTGTTATATCCCACTGCTTCCTTTCCTAGCTCTGCTGCTAGGTGTCTCATAAAACATATCGTGTGGATGCGATCGAGCCACAAATCGCATTCTCTCATTTGGGCTCAGAGAAGGTGCTTGATCTATAGCAAAGGAAACTACATATAAACTGAACAACTCTAAAATGGGTTCATTTGCAGCAGATTCAAAGATTCAGAGAAAAACCTGAAACAGTGATGGTCACTGAGTCAATATATTATAATGTAATTCATGTGGTTACTTTTTGTAGCACTATTTAAAAGTTCTTTTTAAAGTGTTTATCTTAGTGGTCTTCAACCTGTTGTTCTACCATGTGATTTTATTTTTAATATAGAACGATCAGCATAAAATATGTTAGGATTTACCCATTAGAATTTAAATCCAAAAGTTGTCTTCACATCCTGGATGGAAAACAGCTAAACGCCGCTACGCCTACGTTTAGTCTCAAAAAACGGTATTTTCTATGGTACTGAAATCAAATTTTTGCACGTGTAAACGAACCAGTTATTGGCTTAACCGTAAGNTAGAAAAATGCCGCTACGCGTACGTTTAGTCTCAAAACCCGGTATTTTCTATGGTACTGAAATCATATTTTTGCACGTGTAAACGAACCAGTTATTGGCTTAACCGTAAGGAAGCGCTCTGTTGAGCTGCCCAAGGGTCTGGCATTGAGGACCCTGTGCAGGGATGAGCCAGGCAGGTCGGAGTTTACCCTGTGCCGGGCTCGCACGGCGGCCGCCGTCCGGTCTCGGGTCCTTATAATAAATGGAAATATCTTGGGCGCTATCTACTGCTGGCAGGCGGTACTGCTTGCAAGTGCGGCGCGAAGGTCTTATTTCTTCATGACGAATTGCATTATGCAGCTGGGTGAAAAGACTGTTATGCAATTAGTTGGAATTATGAAGACTAAATTCGGATGAAGCCTTTAGATAGATCTTTTTTCGAATGAAAAGCTGTGCTCTATAAATTCGAGGAAAGCTGAATTTCTGTAATTGGCTTTTAATGGAACAATAGTGTTTAAACTAAAGTACTGTAGTTCTATCCTATTAAATACAAACAGGCTCGATTTAAATGACATTAACTTTGTCATACAAGCTATCAGAAGCTGGCCTTAAATCATACTTTTTCCAGATTAACTAGCAGTAAGTGTTTGTAAAGCTCTTTGAAGATGAAAAGCCCTGTGCACAGTAAGTGATAAGTATTATTGTTGTTTGTATTACTTCCCAGAAAAGTCACAGTAGTGTTGGATAAGAACAGAATGTAAAGGCCTGAGCTTTGCATTCCCTTGCTTTGGGATGTTAGTATGATCTTCAAACATCATTTAAATGGAAAAATTTTCTGGTCTAATTTTAAGGCACAATAACAAATAGTTGGTTCATCTCAGGAAATAACAGTTGCATACTGCAGGAAGTAATCGTAATCTCTCTAGAAATGGATTGATGAGCCAGCTGTGGAAAAACTAAGCTAAGAGCTCAGGGTCCTACTAAACCATGTCGGCTGCTACAAGACAGTGAAAAATATCTGACTGACACATGATCTCAAATGTTTGTGCACAATGTTAATAGTTTATTCCTTTATCAAGTAATTTATAAGCACGAACAAGTAAAACCTGTGGTTAGCATCAAACCCATCTGCCATTCAACTTCGATTCTATTTTCAAATCTCATTCCTCTGAGTTAAGTTAAAACACGTGACATCAACCTTTGCTCTTCTAAGTACTAAGAACTCTCACTCTGCTTCCAAATATTAGGAACACTGGACTGGAAAGACCTGCCTGTGTCATTCAGTCCATCTGCCTTGACTGCAGACAGTGAAGTGTACATTCTTTTTGGAAACCCTTCAAGATGCATCTTTGAATTAGCTAGTTAGGAGCAGGTGGGGGAGTCCCATGCTGCATTAGGAAGCTGTTCCAAAAATTCACTCCTCTAGCATTTGACAACCTTCTAACTTCTAGTTTCCAGATTTACTGTATTTGACATCTGGTTTTACACACACTTGTCCTTTTGCAGCCACTGCTTTATCTTAATGAGCTCTTCTTCCTCCTCCTGACAATGTGTAGCCCCAAAAATTTGTAACGTACAGATTCCCTCTCAAATTTTATTAATTATGTGAGCCAGGCAGTGTATCTCAGGTGATAGAACTCTGTTTCCTGTGTTAGTCTAGTAAAACTTTTCTTTTGTCTATTCCCCTTGGAATTAATCTTTTTTGAATGTGGCTGAACATCCAAATTTAGATGTTGGTAGTCTTGTGCAACATTGCTAATGCCTAGTCTACTTCTCTTGGAAATATATTCTCTGATACATGGTGTTATTATATTTTCCTTTTCAAGAATACATCACAATTATATTTTCTCTCATTCTACTGTTCCAGTATGTTACCCAGATCCTTCACACTACTGATTGCCTACCGGTTCTGTGTCAGCAGCATATTTCAATAGCGAGGTCCTAAATTTTATGCTGGAATTTCTAATTAATTTATTGAACAGTAGTGGTCCCAATATCAATCTTTCATGAACTCTATTAGTTATTTCCTTCCAGACCTGTTAAACCATACCTTACCCTTTCCACCACTTTTTCCTATTCACCATCTCCAGCCTATCTAATTTTTTCCCACATGACATCCAAACACATTTTGATTGAGGTTCTGATAGATGACTCTATTTCATTTGTCTAGAAAATTAGTACCCTAATCAAAGGCAGGTAATGAAATATTTATCATCCTAGAATAATTTACCTTTCTGAAAAAAAAAAAAACCCAAACCCAAACTGAAAACCAAACAAATTTATCCCATTTTCTATTTACCCATGTTTCCAAGCCTTTTTTTTTTTCTCTTCCTTCAGATTGCTTTCAGCAGCTTTGCATACTTCTAAAGCTTATGTTTGCTAATGTGTTTCTCTTGCTTTCCATATTCTTAGGGACAAGAAGTGCATTTGCTGTTCTTCATATACATATATGTATACCATTCCTGATTGTATAGATTTGTTACAAATCTCTTCTGCCTGACTTGCAGTTTCCCATGCTGGTTATTTCTGAACTCTGCCGTGAAGACTGCCTGCCACTGCTTCCATTTTCTCCTGCCCTTTGTATTAGCGACATTTGCCCTAATATTCAGAGCCTCCATTCATATTAAAAACTAAAGCAGGAGATTCATTTGAGGGCACGCCTAGACTATCTTTAGTCCCTTCTTCATGCTAAAGAGAGAGTGCTTTGAGTTTTTTTTCTTTTCATATAGTCTTGTATGAAGCTGAAGAATATTGGCTACTTTTTCATGTGAATTTTTATGGTTCTCATTTTATTACACTTTCTGACCTCTAATAAACACAATAGCTTTGATTATCAATATTTTGCCATTTTTTTTGTGATTCGTGCTTATCTTTAAATATTAAGTTAATTTTTATCTAATTAGGCCTAGCACACTTGACACTGAGATGTTAGGTAGCTTAGTTGCAAGCCTATTTTTATTAATCCATTCATTCAATTTGAATAATGTGAAGGTTCTTTTTAAAAATAATTTCAAGTTGGTTTTCTCTGATTGGCTTCTCTAAATATGCTAGCGACACACTAAGCAAGTAAGCACATATTACCTTTCCATTTTTTTTGTATTGCCGTCTAATCGTTTTCCTCCCGTCCACGCAGGAATATTAGTAGCGTTGCTTCCCCAAGCAAGGCTTGGCAAGCTGACATATTCTGCGTCAGTACTCCTGGGTCCTCCTGTTCTCCAGAATCCATGCATTGCTGCAAAAATATTTTAGTTTGTTATCTTGCTGCGTATGATGACTTTCATATAAATTTAAAATCTTAACTTCTCTACAGCTGCATTAACACCAGCACTTTCTGCCTCTTTGCTATCCATCCTCTTGTTTTCTCATTTTTCTTTACTCATTGTTCCCTCATTTATCTGAGGTGCTCAGTTGTCTTTAACTTGACCTGTAAACTTAACTTGAAACAGAGATTGCCTCTCCACTGGAATTTTCTATCACATGGGTTAATTTAGGCTACACATAGAGTCTTTTTCTCAGTGCAGCTGGGTTTTTTTTCTAGCGTACTGGGTTTCTCCATGGTGACTAGTCTAAATAGATAATAATAGTCTGCTACTGCTATTTACTCCTCCTGCTTTAATTCAGGTAATGGATCTGTGCTGTAGCACTAGCAAACTGTAGTTCAGATCCTCAGTGGAGTTCATTACACATTTAGATTTAAGCTTGGTTTTAGAAGGCTATGAGGAACCACTCTATCGAGCTCTTTTTCTTCTGCAGCCTTTAACTTGAGTTTTGATCTTGAAAACCATTTGAAAGGGAGATGAGCCACCAGTACTTACTAACTCCTTTTGAGCTCCTAGAGTTTACACATGTTAAAAGAAGTTTAAAAATCAAAGCTAGTGAAGTATAACACACTTTACCAATGAGCACAGATATATGAGTAAATAAAAGGGTGTGTCCAGATCAAATTCTATGGACAAACACAACCTTTTGATGAAGCAAAACTTTTAGTAGACATGCTGATGCTACTGGAAGAAGATTGGTGAGAGCAGGTCACTAATTAAAAATGAGACGTACGCAGTAGTGGTAATCGATACGTTTTAAACCTTTTTATGAGCATGAATGAACGAATAAAAAGGGACATTGGAAATTAGCAATCATTAGTCAAAGTCTAATGCCAGGCAAAATACCTGTGCAAATGATAAAGAAATTAATACAAAAGGACCCAGAAGACAATTTGGTGACTGATCTTCCTGCTTTTACAAAGACTAGACCAAAATTAACATTTCAGAATTTGTTTTCCTGATCTATTCCCATTAATAATAATATTTTATTATGTGAGGAAGAATTTGCAGGATTTCAGCTGTAATAGTCACAAGAAATGTATGTTAATGGTGTGGTGGGTTTTTTTGTTTATTTTTTTTAATTTATTATATATTTATTTACGTATTTGGTTTTGTGAATCAAATGTTTTTTTAAGTAGCTCCCATTCAGGGAAGTGCTGCAGTCTGTACTGAAGTTCTTTTTAAGAAAGCATTCAGCATCTGCCCAGCTTCATTGACTTTAGTCACCTATAAACGTCTTCAACAGAGAAACTTTCTTGAACTGGAGCCATATGAGTAACTGTGTCAGGTGAAACAAGTTATCTATTTGATCTACTGCATTACTCACAATATTTTTGTGTTTCTATGTCAAAGTGCAGGGGATACTCTAGGCATAGATTAATTTTGATTTAAGATAGTACTTTACACTTGGTAAAAAGTTAAGATTGCTCAAATTCTCCACATTTTTTATTTAAAAATATACTAGATGTATTATAATTTACTAGAATAGCTAAACTTCTGAAGTTTATAAACTATGGCTAGATATGTCAAAACAGGAATATGGAAAAGATTTAGGACGATATAATAATGAGAAAAAGTAATGAAAATTCTGCTTTAAAGGAAAATGAGTTATCTGTAACTGGGTAAAAAGAGCTATCAAATAAAATTGGCTTTAGAAGTTGTACTAGCTAGAGTTATTGCAATACTAAATATTCACATAGAGCAATCATAGCATTTGAGGGCAGAGTGTCCCTGCATTAACACTCTCTGTTGTTTTTTTTCCCACCTTCAGAATTTTTAATGTGTTTTCCTCATTATAAATGGATGTATTTTTTTCATCAGTTAATTTCTTGCAAAGGAATATTTTATCATTTAGAATGGACCCTTGTGTGAGATTCATTTATGCTGTGGCTACTCTATTTACTTTAGCTCTAAGGTTCTAAGTTCTATAACTGTTTTATTTTTGATGATTTTTTGGGGGGTTTAAATTTTTTAATTATTTTTTTCCCCATAGAATATTAATAAACCATATCAGCACACCTGTACCATGTGGTTTACGTTTGATCTACGAGACAAAATAAGCAAATCTGCATTATGACAAAAATATTTGCTGTGTAATTCTGCTAAAAAAATACAACTTAATATTATGATAAAAAAAAGCACAGAGCCATGTTAAAATGATGACTGTGACGGGAGAGATTAGAATTTGCTATTGCATTCATCCAGTATTGAAAAAAATAATGTGATCTTTGGTTCAGTGAACGCTTCCAAATCCACTTCACTTTCACTTTTATTACACCTATAAGATGTAATCTCTTATACAAAAAGATGCAATTTTTTTACTGTCAACTTTCATATAGGGATTGATAAGAAAAAATCTGCACAGAACATGCACGATTAGGAAGTATCAAGGTGAATTCTGTGTAGTTCTAAAAGACAACACAAATATAATATTTTTAATGGGTTTTTTTTAGATTTTTAACCAGTCAGGGATAGAAATAGCTTAGAGAGATGATAACATGCCCAAGTGAACTTTTTCAAAGATAGAGAAAAACTATCTTTTTCTTCCTTAAAGAGATCCCATGAGGTTTTAAAAAGACCATTTTTCTGGCCAAATTGACCAAAATGGGTATCTCTTTATTTACATAATTTCTAACATTGAATCACTCATTAAGACATTGTGCTCTGCATCTATTTTCACATTGTTTATCAGCAACTGTCAGATTGTATTACTCCCTTTTTTTATTATTCTAAATCTACCCAGGCTAGACTGCAGCATGTATCCCAGTGGCCTTTGGTACATCATGAGATAAAATTCTTCATAAAACATCCAGAACATGTGTTATGTTATCAGAACAATTATAGCGGGTTGACAAACAATGCAAGCTCTTAGGCTAAGTACATAATAGGTTATTTCTGAAAATTAGCACAAATTCTTTGTTTTCTTTATCATCTTCCACAATGCCAAAGCAGTTATGCTATATCCCAGGGAAACTGGGAAACTTTTGAGCTTTCCTCATGTCATGCCACTATGAAAGAGTTCGTGTTTCCCAGATCCTGTCTGTAAGCTTGTCATTAGGCAGAGGAGGTGGAGAGTAAGCACAATTCCTTCCACCGATTTCCTGTACTCAGTGCCACAGTTAGGGGGTCAAAGAATGACAGCCTGTAATACAAGCTCTGCTGCTGCTAAATGTGGAATAGGTGTTGTAGACCATTGCAGCCTGTAGTTAGTTAATCATTTGTGAATTCAAACTTCTAAATGTACCTTTTTCTCTGCTTCATAAATCAATAGGTTCCTTCAACATTCAATATAAAATTTTGCAATTTAAATGATAAGGCAACTTCCTCCGTTTGACATCCTTAACATCTAAAATGGAAATTATTTTTCACTGTAAAGGTGATTGTGG
The DNA here is from genome assembly GCA_003993805.1 of Himantopus leucocephalus. NCBI lineage: Eukaryota > Metazoa > Chordata > Aves > Charadriiformes > Recurvirostridae > Himantopus > Himantopus leucocephalus. The sequence goes on along the minus strand of RSEF01000007.1, from coordinate 35,653,175 downwards.
AGTTCAGCACCTTATTTTCAGCACTGAAAATTACTCTTCTTCCCCCCCCCACCCCCAGTTCCTTTCTCATGTTGTTTTAAGTATCTACTTCTTTTTCGGGTAGAGCATCAGCCTGCTACATTCACTTTTAAATTATGGCCCAGCTGGGTTCATAGCTGCTGGGGAAGGAGGGAAGTACTGTGGGAAGGGTAGTTCAGGGGTGGGGAAACTGACACAAGCCACTTATTTTTGTTTAGAATCCGGACCAGAACCACTGAGGAACTTTGGATGAAGCTATGCTTTGACACTCTGGAGAAACAGCTTCCCTCTATGGATGAAGAGACTAAGAAAGGCAGCCTCTAATTTCCAGCACAGTTATTTTGGATAACCGGCAAAGCCTGCTGCGAAGGTGCTCGGTTTGTTCAGCATTGGAATAAAAAGGAGGGCCTAAGGAGCCTTCGCTGAAACAAGGTAGTTTATTTTCTTGCTTTTTGTTTTGCATTTGCTGGGATTTTTTTTGAAAAATCTGTGATCACTGGAGACCAGGTGCTTGAAATTCAAACAAATGTGGGGAAAAAGAAGCCTGGCTGGGACAAATTGTTTGTTTGTTGGACCAGAAGCCCAGGGGCACAGCCATGGGTTTGCAATTACACTTGCCACATATTCCAGTCAATGGCATTTAGCTTTGGCTCTTGTTCTGAAAAACCTGTCTCAATAAGGGCAAGCTGCCTAAAAATGGTATATTGAAACCAGTTGGCTTATCTAAGGAGAGCAGCAATAATTTCTGAGTGACCTATTAACATTTCCTAGATAAGGTCACACCACAGTTTGTTCTGTGTGGATGTCAGATTTTACTCTCCCATCCAGCTCGGGGAATAGATACCTGTACGAAAATGGAAATACAGCAGTGAATGTTACATTACCTGTGAGAGATCCGGAACAGACTGAGATTTCCGTGTTCTGGAAAGTATGGTAGCAATTAGTCTACAATGGCACTGAGGTTATGGGAATCTAAAACTGCATCATTGGGTATGATCAGTATCATCAGGTCTGATACTGCTGGACTGAATAGGAGACGTCATCCCTCTGCTCACAGGGAGACAGAGCTGTAAACCTGGTGTGACTGGAATTTGAGGAATGGAGTGTTCCTGCTGGTGACTCTGAAGAGGTTTTCTTTCACTTACAGCAGAAAGAGGCATATATGTGTCCTGTTACATTCATTTTTATCCACTGAGCCTTTGACAAATCTATCACACTCTCATTTTTCTTGCTTGCAGAGTTCCGTCAATTTTTTATGGTTGTAAGCCTAAGTTGAAAAGACCCATGAAAACCTCTGCCATCTTTAAAAATCTCAGAATTAGAGAAAGAAAGATTCGACAGATTGATTTTTCTTTTCTTTTGAGAGTGGAATCAGGAGGGAGGAACAAAAGAAAATGCCCCAGCGGATGAGAAAATTCAGGTTCTCAAATCAAAAAACACTCTTCAAAACTGCTACCAAAATTAAAACCCCAACAGCCTTCTTTGATCTGATGATTAGTGGATGCAAGTAGTCCTGTAACTTTTCAATCAGCAAATATCATAAATAAAATAATGAATCAAGGGAAATATGCTTTGTAGGATTAAATATTTCATAAAAGATAGCTTGGGATTTTGTGCAATCATGCAGTTCCCTCCTTTTTCTCAGATCACATAAGGCACATGGTAGCCGGATTGTGAATAGTTAAGCGTAGCAAGTAGAAACCCTGAATAGTGTGTTTACCATTGAAAGGCCTACAGTTCAAAATTCATTTTAGGAGTCAAAATCACTGGAATAAACCAATAATGCTCAGTGCCTTGTCATCAGTAGCAATGCTTCCAGGCATCTCAAAGCAATACTGAACATAAGTTTAGGCAGGTGGAATCTGGCATATACAGACTGTTTAAAATCTACTTGAGAAAGCTTTTAAGTTACCAGGAATTTTTGTTCAGTACTTGCAATTTCCACAAGCTTACAGCACTTGTAACAGTTTTCTAGAAACAGTTACCACAGTAAATTTTCTAGGACAACCAATATTCAAGATGAAATCTATTGATACTAGTGCATAATACAACGTGTTTGGCAAGAAAAACCTTACTGTAAGGAGTGGAAAGACGCTGGGACATTAAAAAAAAAAAACAAAAAAAAGGGTTATAGTTTGGTGGCTTGGGCCTGCTGTATTTTTAATTTTTCCTTTTCTTCACAGCAGTTGGAGGGGCTTTCGAAATGCTTAACTACTTTAACTGCAAGCTTCTTTTAGCAGCCCTGTGTATGTGTGAACGGAAATGGTCCAAGCGCAGACCTGTGCCTATGCCAAATGGTCTAGTTCAGCGGCTTCTGACCTGGTGGCCTGAGGTTAATGTACTTTTCAGGGATCAAGAAGAACAACTGGGAAAAACATGCTTATGATAAGCTGGTTTACACTTACAGTGTTGGAATATTGGATCGTTTTAAAGGGCCTGCCAGCTGAGGAAAGGTGGAAAACACCGGTTTAACTATTCACCTTAACGAAGCAGTGGGTTTATGCAGTTAAATGTGATTACATAGTAAGATGTGGAAATTTCTTCATCTCGCAAGAGAGACAGAGTGCCACATGTAAGGCTGTTATATCCATTATGCTTTTTTGTTTCTTCCTGTGTTTTTCCTGCAGTGTCACATCTGGCATGTGTTGCGTAGGCTGGTTATACACAGCAGCCTTTCCTACGCTGATACACTCCCAGAGTGTTCAGGTTCTTATCCATGAGGGCTGAGAGTGGTTTATCCTGCAATTGCTCCTCAGGGCAGAGACAGTTAGCTAGTGCCTCTTTTCCTTCCATTTGTGACGGCCTAATGAGACTCAAAATATGATCAGTCACTCTGTAGTATGTGTTCAGTATTAAAAGAAAATCACTGACTGTAGGCAGGAGGTCATTCAGCATTGCCTCTAACAGCTTTTGATATTTCTGCATTAAAACCCAAGCCAAACATTACAGGCACTGAACCATCTGCAGGCATAAGTAGGCTTATTGTTGCTTAACTTCTTAGTACAAATGAAGAGGTCTGTTATGTACTTATATCTGCTTTTGTGTGATCAGTGCTCCTAAACAATGAATTCTCTGCTACTATCACTGCTGTGTCAGAGTTGAATGAGATGCAAAGAGGTTTTTTTATTAAGTGTGTGTTGTTGCTCTCTGCTCCCTTGCAGCAACATGATCTGACAATAAGAGATGGCTCTTCGTAAGATAATGTCAATAGTTTTTTCTTTTTCAGAACAGCCTGTCATACCTGTAACCCTCCTCTCAGCGGCTCAGCTGTCTGTGATCCAAGACCCAGCTTGCACACAGCATGCTTGTGTAACCCCGGCTTAAACTTCTGAGAAACCTGCTAAACTGATAGAAAGGGTTGTAAAAGCCTGCACAGAATAGAGCCATGCGAAACAAGAAAGGTGAAACTGCAGAGATACGGTTGGTGAGAAGTGTATAGTTGGCAGCTCAAGGATTCAAAAGCAAAAATAAACATGGAAAGATACACAGTCCTAAGGAGAAAAAAAAGAGACTGAGGATGGCAACTCTGTAGTGCTGAGGATCAGCCTGTCCCAAAGATGAATACAGAAAAGCCTCCTCACAGGATTTGCCTGGCTGGCAAGTGTTGGTTGGATGTCTTCTGAAGCAGTGAAATTCTCAACCACTGGATTGGTGCCTCATTGATCCTATCAATCATTTTTGTGTACTGGACAATAATTAATTGGTTTGTACCTTTACATGGTGTGTACCCTACTTCAAGAACCTCTTTGTGCACGGTGGAAGTTGCCTGAAGTGACCCAGAGTGGGAGCGTTACATACCCAAGAATGTGCCTGCAGAGGAAACCACATCAAATCATGGCTTCGGTTTGCCTGAGTGCAGCTTATATCCTCAGCTGATCACGCGCCCACATCTTTCTTTCTCCTTTCTATTTCCTACTTCTCCTTCAGGATGAGGCCAGGTTATTAAAAACATCTTCAGACCTTTTGTGCTTATGCTTTTGAACTTCAGCTGTAGTTTCACCAGTCAGAGCTTCCCTCGTGCATCACAGCTGGCTTCTGTAGCTGTACTGCCTCTTCACAATCTAGGTCTGATTTTTGTGACTTGGCTTCATTTCCAAAGCAATGGTGCACACAAGGAAAGAATGAGAGGGACAGATACTTTGTCTGAAACTTTTCTGGCAGTGTCAGAACTAAGAAGTTGTTTTATAAACAGTTAGGTGAAATAGTTTTGATCAGCACAGGAACTTACATAAGGACAAGGGCTGCCTAATGTGGGCAATATTAGAAAATACGCTATGAAAGACCGGATGAAATCAGAGACATTTTATTTAACAATAAAATTAAGAAGGATTAAACAGAAAAATGATGTATTTTCTTCTTAATGTGGAGCAGTTCTAAACTTTTAGCTCTTAGTGATGTTGATTATGTATTGCAAAATAACATGAAGCATGTTTCTACCTTCAGCAGCCAGCCACATAAACCAGATTTCCAAAAATTTTCCAACGTTAATGATTGCCAAGGACTTCTGTGTTTGTAACTGAGACTTCACCAGAACAGCACTCACTAACGAAAATGGTTGGATTGCTGAACTGAAGCCTACTTCACTGCCATAATCTTCCACTGATGACATTTGACACAGCTGTGGAAGCTTGCTGAATATGTGGTACACAGTATATGTTATTAACCGAGACAAATTACAAGGACAGTGGAGCTAAAGGTTGCTTATAATTGAGCAGTGGCACAATCTCTCTTAGGTGAAAAAAGCCCTAACAAAATACCAGCTTATCAGAGAAGAATTTCAAAGAACTCTTGTACGATGTAAAACTGGTTTTGCTGAAGGTCTGAAGGAAGACTGGGAGATACAGGCACAGCAGGCCTCCCGAGAGCGTTTTGTCCCAGGTGGGTATCCAAGACAAGACTAAATTCTTTTCAGACATTGACTCAATCAAGAAAAATGGTACATGGGGTAGCCTGGAAAAGCCACAGGTAAACACTAGAAGTTGCACATCCAGAGCAACGTAGCCAAAATTAAGTATCCAGATTCTTCGTATCCACCCACTTATCATTCTCTTTCTAATTTGTAGACCCTATTTTTGCTTCCTAATAGTGGGGGCAGGGAGTGAGAATGTGTCTCCTCATAAATTTTGATCTGTTGTTTTCTAGCTGCATTTAGGTGCCAACTAACCAAAACATTTGAAACTGTCTATATCGGATATTATTACCTGCAACTCAATGGCTGTTCCATTAGCTGGAGGCAGCGCAATTATCTTCTTGCCTCTGCTAAACTGGGGCTTAGTTTCTTGTATATTTCTATGTCCAAAATTAGTTCCCATGCATGACTCAAATTTAAGCCAAATTCTGTTTACTTCTTTACAGTATCATAGTTCATCCATGTAAAAATATTATCTTTATATCTATATTATATATATCAATGTGACTGCCCCATCCCTGGAGGTGTTCAAGGCCAGGCTGGACGGGGCTTTGAGCAGCCTGGTCTAGTGGGAGGTGTCCCTGCCTATGGCAGGGGGGTTGGAACTTGATGATCTTCAACATCCTTTCCAACCTAAACCATTCTATGATTATTATATACATACAAATTTATATATAAATATCTTCAAATATATAGATATATATCTATGAAGAATCTTCTGTTATGCAAGCTCACCCACTCTGCTTTAACAAATCCTATAATGCTATTAAACTTCTGCTGTGTTATCTATCTATATCCCTGAATGTAATCTTTACATTTCTAACTCTACAGAACAACATATTTCTGAAAGTAGATAAATGAGAGCTCTAGTGGAGTAGATTTTATAACCTTTTTGTGCTGAGATGTGTTACACCAGAGGTTAAGCTGGGCTATAATGTGAGGAGACAGAAAGCTGGCTTGTACCTTTAGGGACAGCTGGTGAATTCTGACATGCCTGCTCATGCACTATTAGCAGTATTTAAATATATATTATATATATATACACACACATATATATTATATATATGTATATGTGTGTATATATATGCATTAGATCATGTTGCCCCTCTTTTAACCTTATCTTTGTTAAATTCTTCTTCAGAAAAGATCCTCCCCGCACTGTTATGATACATCAAACTTATTACGACCTGAAGAAACAGGGGAGGAAACACTGGGAAAGAAAAGTCAGGGAGGAATTAGAGATTAATGGTAAGGTAATAAGGAAAAAGAGGCCATATAAAAGAAGTCAAGAGGATGAGAAGAGTATTTATCAAAGGGGTAAAGAATCGTGTCATCAGTTGCCATGCTGAACATAAGGTGTGCTCAGAAACTGAGAAACAATAGTTGCAAGTAGGATGTATTAGGGCAGAGTTAGAAGCTGAAGAAGTGGAAAATCTGTTTGCCTGTGTTTACAGTATTAGGTTGATGCAGACCTCTTACTGCTGTTTGTCACTATAATTGTTGCCATTTAAACTGTCATTACCTTGGGGGTCTTTAAATCCCATCATCATTTTACTCCATTAATACCGCTTAGCAGTACAAAGGATTTTTACATCTTTCTTAGCAGTTCATCTGTTTCAACTCAAAGCACACGGAATTTCAAAGGCATATTGAAATTTGGACTTTTTGAGATAGTCTATGGCAATAATTGTCTGGCAATGCTCTCCATGAATAAGCAGCTGGTTTCAACTTCTGCTCCTTGACAGATGGACTTTTAGAGACTAAATAATCCTGGGAGCTGCAAGGAGAAGCTTGGGGGAGCACATGCTCCTTCTGACAGGCTCTGAGAGTCCTGGGGCAGCAGGATCTGGGTAGGGAGAGGCCCCGATCTGGGTGACCAGACCTCAGAGGCTTGGAAGACCCTGCGGCTTTAGCACATGAGCCCACCAGGAGCTTAGGCTTCACAGCCAGTGTTTCCATCAATGCTGCCCACTCCAGCTATCATACTTCTGGCGTGGGAGCCATGCATACTACGCTTACAAGCTCAAACCAAATGGACTTGCTGCTTTAAAAAAATCTATATGCTTTCATATGCTAGAAGGCCCTCCTGAGGCCTTGCCTTAAGATCAATTGTGTGTGTGATATGTTGTAATATAGGAGCACTATATTATTTGAAAGAAGGGTTTTCTTTCACTACAGTGCTGAAAGAGCTGCTACTTGCAATGTGGAATAAGTGGAATTTTAGATGCTTCTGAGGGACAGAAGGCAGCTAACAAGATCATAAAGAGGTAAGATAAAAACACTAACAAGCCAAAATAGATTCTTCTTTCCTTAGCATGTGTTTTGAAATGGTCAAGTTATTCTGACTATAGCCACAACACAGGGGATGTATGAGCTGGTTGTTGATTCTTTGCAGTTCTATAAAATTACTAGTCAAATATACTGTTAAGCTGCTATATGGTGAGAAAATGAAAAGAATATATCCAGGCTCCGTTAATAGGGTAGGAGAGGACACAGGAGAAGGCTACCTATATAGTGTGAAAATTCTGTTATAAAGGTGCCCTAAACTTCTTAACCTGAAAGAACCACATCACATGAGTTGAAATAAGCCTTATATACAAGGGAGAGAAAAATGCACTTCTGTTGTGTTGCCTACAGCATTTAATATAACCGCTTACTCATAGGAGCAAACTGTAGATTGCAAGTGCAAATAGCAGTGCTCGTTATCTCAAGCCCCTTTTGGTTTTGAAAATGCAAAGAATTAGGAATTTAGAATGACTGAAATCTGTACATGCTACTTACTTGTGTTTTGTTTCTATTAAAATTAACATATGGAAACCACTTTAGAGTAGTAAAATTTTGGAGTTAATTGTTTTAAATTTGTTAGGCGTATACTCATAGATATACTGCTGCTGCCTTATATATAGGTAGGAAAGGGAGAAAGTTGTAGTTATGTGTGTATATTGTTTGATAGCAGGAAAATATCTTGTGCGGTCAAGAATTCTGAAGGGGCAGGGATAGAAGAGCTGTTTTTGTTGCTAGAAATAATGTCCTGAACTGCAGATACAGGGCTGGAATTCCAAATTTGCAAACCTTTCCCAGTATCTGTACCAAGAGACTTTGTCCAGCTTATCTCTGCTTTCCAGAAATCTTTTAATTCCTGCAAAATATTAGTTTAAAAAAACCCAAACACAAAACAACTAAAACCCAAAAGCAAGCCAAGACTCAAGGAAAACTTCACTCTTTGACTCAGCCCCTGAAGGACTTCTAAGAGACATGACTACAGTATTTTGCTATGAGAGAATATATAGGAATGTAAGTTTAAAAAGACCCAATTGTTTCTCTCTCAAAGTTTGTTTCCCCTTTAGGCCTTTTGCACAGAGCCCGTACGAGCTAAACAGCCACATGCTGCCATCTACTGGCAAAAGGCACAATAGCTACTCTGCAACAAATAATAGCGAATACTATAAAATTTATTTCATAACTTTTTTAAAATTTGTACACTGTAGAAGACAATCCAGTAATTGAAAGACAAATTCAAGCAATGCTCAGAATAGAAAAATTGCAATGAAAATGAGTGAAACAAGCGCTATAAATCACAATAATACGCAAGTCATCAGTATGCAGTATGTAAAAATTGTATTTCACGTTAGAGGGAAAATGTGGGAGAAAAGAAACCGCTTCTTTATCAATAAGTTTCATCTCTTTCCCAACACGCTGAAAACAAGAGAAATATGCAACATTTCCCTCAAGTAACATACTTGAGATTGAAACAGTTCTAAAAATCTGAAAGCTAACCATTGTGCAGCCAAAGGGGAATGTTGTGTGAACGTGTGCAGTAAACAGTACTTAGCCTGAAAGAGATTCAGTAGCAAAAATTACATTTGTAATCCCCTCTGAACCTATCTAACTTCACATACTTCAATGAGTAATGTGCCTTACCTCTTTAAACTCTCTCACTCTGTCTCTTGGGTCCAGGTCTGTAAGGAATGAAGGCTTGTATATGTGCAGTCAACACATCATCTGGGGGGAATATGTAAGCAACAAGCATTCCTCAGTGCTTTTAATGAATTGTTCTGAAAACTGTTTTTCAATGCACGATCTGTTTTGGTTTCCCTTACTGCTATACAACACACTAAGAAGGGGGAAAAAACACCCCCATAATGTGTTTCTATGAATGTTGCCTGCTAAATTTTCCTAAATATTTTGTACATAAATGAAAAAATATATGCAATTCTTCCTTCACTCCCATGAAAAAAGAAACTATATAAAAATCCGGACAACTTGATCATATGTCTGGATGTTGGCCAGAGAGTAAAATCATTCTGTTTATGACCAAGCTTTCCATCTGCCATCAGTGAGTCGATGTATTTGCATTTGCAGAAGAGGTATCCCTCTCCAAACTGCAGAAACATCTAGAGTCTCTTAGCTTTTTGAAAGAAGTATTGACTCTTAAGGAGCGAAATGGCATAAGCAAACCAAAGCATCTCATCTGAGCCCTCGTTCCCAGTACTGGGATGTTATCTATCTGAATGTGTACGAACTGTGCCTCCACTTGTTTCCCATCATGTCTTACCAAGCATCTCATCCTCTTTTTCCCTAAGACAGCTTCTCCCATTTCCCAGCTTTGCCTGATTCACCCACCTGGTTGATAAATGTCTTTTTTGATGAATGTGAACAAGCATCGTCCTAAAACAGTTTAAAATCTCTGTGTTCAGTTAAAACTTTGTCATTGTGAAGTTCACATTCTGTCCTGTTTCTTGTTTACAGGACATAACTGTTTTAGAATCTTCCTTTCGCACATGTGAATGCATGTTTTTGAATGAATGCATGTAATTCTGGGAAAAGTTCTCTTATTATTTGAAATAGTGAGTTTATTTGTTAAAACTTAGGGTTCTGACCAAAAAGACAATGAAAAAATGGCAAGCATTTTCATGAGTAATCTTCAGTGGTTTTTTTTCCTTATCTCATTCAGAATACCACCAGAGATGCTAAAACGTGTTTTAGAGAGCAGTAGATAATATTTGTGTTTGGATAGAGGAGTTTCTTCTGTAACGGAGAGAAAAGATTGCCAATAAGACTTGCAGGCTGACTTTCCTTTGACGCAGTGTTGGCTTCCTATGAATTTTTGGTACAGTTTTACTATCTGAAAACTGGATTTTGTGACACTAATTTACAGGTGGGTGTTGATACTGTCTGGTATGTAGTCCAAGACCTGGGCAAAAGTTGGAGAATCAGAAGCTGGACCTCAAAGCACTCAAAGTTCAGTTGAGAAAGGCTGAGCAGAAAGAGGAGCGGGAACTGTCTCTTTCCAAGGATGTGTATGTAAATGTTGCCAGCAGTGTTTGTAACCATTTTGTAATCAGAATGGTTGAAATTTCCTGACAGTTCTGCCTGCCTATGGACTGCCACATAGCAGTAATGATCTGAAAAAGGTGGTGTTGGTTATGGAGCCGGGGTGTCTGTGTCCTCCTTGTTGGTGTCTTTCTCTTCCATCTTTCTTTGGCCAAAGGAACACAGCAATTCCTGTATGATATTCAGCTGCTTATTATGCATTTCAGTAGAAACTCAAGGCTGCTATGATGGACCAGTTATCCAAGGCTGTGTCCTGAATCAGCTTGCAGAGTAAAATTGCCTAAGATGTATACAGTGCTCAGCAAGCTAACCTGGCTACCATCCCTGTGGATTTCTTTCTACGTATTTCTGTTTGGAGGTTAAAGAATTTGGCTCAGGGATGTCTAAATGCCGGCAACCTGCTTCCCTCAGACAGCAGAGATGCATGAACTACTACGGCATAAAAAGACCAACCAACCAACAGGCTCTTTTCCTTGTCTACCACTTTGGCTCCTTGCTTTTCTTCCTCCTAGAATTTGACTGTTGAAGTACCCTGTATAAAGTTCACCACTTTATTTGGACTTTCAGGGTGAGGGTGAGGGCATGTGAGTATCTATCCCTACTTTTTTGATTTTGGGTGAAGTCCAAAGTAGGATGGCACCTGTTTTCTAGATCTGAATGGGCTGCAATCCAAGTAGATGGAAATGTCACGAGCAGCTGATCTTGAAGCGAGGACTGTCAAAACACTTGTGTTTTACAACCTTAAGCCCATTTTTAGCACCAAACAAATAACAATGTTCTGATATACTGAGCAACAGAAAAGCTCTTGTTTTCTTTCTGTTCTTTCCTCTTGAAATTTTGTTGTGAACCATATCAAATACTGCCGTTTTCAAATTCCAAAAGTGTGTTCTGGTTTAGTCATAAAATCAAGCCTTGACTCTGAACCTGTCCTACACATGAATCCAGATTTGATTACGGGCTCCTGGGGCTATCTCTAATGAGCAAAAATATTAGGAGATGGGATATGAAAAAGATACAAGCTTGTACTGAATTCACCTGTAACTAAAGAACATTCTGAAAGAAGTTAAAACCAAAAGGATACATACATATTGTATGAGCCTTCTGTATGGCAATATTTTTGAAAGTCTTGCCAAAGGTATGGATCAGCCAGGTACAGAAACATATCAGGTTTTAATGCCGCCTTAAATAATTTCAACACAACTTTGTCCTGTATTAGAACCTGTGCCTGCTCATGCTAAACATTCCCTCAATTTTTGTGCATGGCCTCATGGAAAGGTATAGGAGATGTAATGATGGTGAAGATTTTATAAATGTGTTGCTATCCTGTCTGAGTTTTATAGGCAGTCTCTTTGCATACTGGGTTGGTGGGCTATGTATTGTAACAAAGCAAGTCTCTTCTAGCTTTTAATCAGGTTTTAAGCTGAGGGTTTGGCTAAATTTATGGGGCAGAGTATTTTATTGACAGAAGAGCTTGCCAGACCTCTTTGGCAATGCTCTCTTTTCACTTAAAGACCTTGGTGTAAATCTTTTTAATGGTTCAGCTACAAAAAATTTCAAAGAATCTTTCCACACATCTTACCATTGCACTATCATCTGTGTAAATCATCTTGCTTACTCATTCTCTTAGCTACTTTAGATTGTTAGTCTTAATGACAGGATTGCAGTAAAAGTGGAAAAAAAAGTATTTTAAACTGTCATTAGTCCATAAAACTTGGATCATTTATAGTAAGTGGGAATTCATCTTGGACTTTTAAGAGAAGGGAGAGGTCAGTTTGACCATCCCTACTCGGTTGTGCACCCATGTGATAAAGCACACCTCAAGGGAAAAATAGAAGGTGGAAATGTAAGTATTAAATGTGCTAAGACTTGGATACAGCTAGTCTTTAAGTTATAAAATATGATGCAATAAGAATAAGTACCAAGGGCTTTTTCCTTGAACCTTTCCTGTACTTTACTTTAGTGTTGCATATTCTAGAGTAAGAGTTATTTTAGTGGCACAATATTTGATTGCAGTAAATCACTTCAGAGTTATCATTGCCATCATTCAGCAGTTCCTGAAATGTATATGCCATGCTTATTGTAGTACTGAAAAAGGACTTTTCGTTGTATATTCTGTATTCGCATTTGTTTTTAATAACTGTGACAATGTCCAGGGTAACTGTAAATGTGGGTCCAGCGCAGAGAAAGCTTACAATATCATTAGCATTTTTCTAGTTAAATCTTTAAAAAAGCTTTTAGTGAGACAGAAAGTGTTCTTTGGGACCTTGTGCTATATTAATATGAACTTCAACCACAGCCTCCGTGTTTGCCAAGCTTCATCGGTATTGATGAACTGGAAGGCATGACCGGACCTTAAATATTCTAAAAACAGGCTTTTTCTGTAGTTTTTAAGATATATCATTTGACAGATTAAGAGTCAGCCACTTGAACTGCCAATACTTTACGTATGAATTCTCTTTGAACTTTAAGATTAATTTTGGACTGCCTGAAAACATAAGTACTGTTGAAGTGTGCAGGTCTCATTCAAAACAATTCAATTAAAAAACTTTGCAGACTTCAAAGCACTGCATAGTACATAGGAACTTGTCTCTTAAAACGGGGAGAGGCGTATTGTCATCGTTAATGAATATAAGTTGTTTTATGTACACAAGTGTTGAGCTAACAGTATGTATGGTTTCTGTTTTGGCATGGTTTTTTGTTTTGATTTGGTTTGGTTTGGGGTTTTTTAAATACATGTAATTTATAGCACATCTGAAATTTTATTCNTATAGGAACTTGTCTCTTAAAACGGGGAGAGGAGTATTGTCATCATTAATGAATATAAGTTGTTTTATGTGCACAAGTGTTGAGCTAACAGTATGTGTGTTTTCTGTTTTGGCTTGGGTTTTTGTTTTGTTTTGTTTTGGGTTGGGTTTTTTTAAATACATGTAATTTATAGCACATCTGAAATTTTATTCCTGCCATTCTTTCAGGCATCATTCTTGTTCACTCAGTGAATTCCCCCCCGTCTCTTTCCAAACTTATGCCAAACCCATTTAGACTCTATTATTATTGTGTTTAGTTTCAACAGAAACAGATAATTGTGGTAATAATTTGACGAAAATCTGATTATCCTTTTTAAGTGAGTAGAATATAAAAAATACACTGTTATGCCTGCTACGTAGAATAGTCAGGCTGATTTTGGACTACTTTTGCACCTTGCATTGTTGGCGTATTTGTAAGGTGGTGCAGCATGCTACTTTGTTGTTCTGAACTCATGTTGCTGTTTTTCTTACATAAAAATCAACAAGCTTTAACAGGAGTAACCATCTATGCAAATGAAACAAAACAGCACATGGACTACCTTCCTTAAACATGCATACATCTTTTGGGCAAGTGCAAAAATTGCTTTGTGCAGAAACTGTACATGGCGTGTACTGTGCCATGTTTTCTCTTCCCCTGGTAATTTATATAAGCTCAGGTTGCAAAAAAGAAGAGGTAAACACTGGATAAATATCTTCATTGAATTTCAACCTGGATTATGAATAATGATTTTGAAGTCTTAGAACTCGGCTTACAATATATGCATTTCAAAAGGGCTTGTTCCTAGTTTGCTTTATTTAGCATCCTTGCGAATAATTTTTTTTTATTGATTTTTGTTGTTGTGTTTTCCTACAAGATTTACTAGATGTACTGGAGGTGTCCTTTGTACAATTTCATTTTCTTTTATTGGTTCCCTTAGGACATCGTTATCCTTTGAATAAGCACAGAAAACTGTGTTCTCCTTCTCCTGTTTGGATTTCTTCCATACTCTTTATTTCTATTTGAACAACAAGATTGGTGAGGGAATTCAGAATTAAGACTCTATTTCGCATTCTCTTCTGTGCCTAACTGTGTTGCAACTAATATTGTCCTCAGGGTATTTTATAAAATGAGACAGGACTGCATCCTGACAAAACAGTAGGGCCACGTGTAAGGGGCTGGAATGCACAAGCTCACGAGTTATGTGAAAATGTTCTTAAACTCAAAAGAGCTGATATGAAAAAGTTTGCAGTCAGAATTACTCTATGAGGAGGAAGGGTATGTCAGAATTAGAAGATGATATCCACAAAGTAGGAGAAAACTCTTGAAATTTATTCTTCTTGCAGATCTCGTCTCCTTTTCTACTCGATCTCTCTTTCTATATACTCTAACTCCTACTTTCCATTTATTAAGAAAACCCCTTTAAAATGAAGTTATAATCCAGTGGTGCAAGCAATTTTGCTTCAGTCATGGCAAAGGGAACAAAAGAAAGTCTTCCCTCAGCTTGTTTATCCCAAAGAGATGCATGGTTTCTGGTATTGTTTCAGGAAAAAGAGATACTTAAATGGCATATTTTCTATTGACCCAAAGATTTCAAGGAATTAAAAAAATAAAGAAAATGTGAGCACAAAAATCTTTACATTAAAAAGCTGAGCAAGAAGAATTTTTCATCCTCATTTTATTTGTTCTCTAAAGCTTTGACTGCTGGAAAGTGAAAAAAAACCCCAAATTTCAGCTAGAGTAGGAATGAAAGAGAAAAGCGTTAGGCCTTTCAAAAAAATCCTAGAAGCAAGCTGAAAGGCTTCCTCTTAGTGCAGGATGTAAGGGATAAGTTCTGCCTCAATTGCAAGGATGCAAAAACTGCAGGGCTGCTTGAAGTTGATGCATCACATAAAAGCAGAGTCAGACTGTGCTGTTGCAAAGGGACTTTTCTTTGGCTTTGATTTTATTGTTTCTTAATGTAAACCAGATTTACTTAGATTTAATTGTATGCTGCTAGTCCTGGTTTAAGCCATGAACTCTTCACTCTGCTACAAGCACCACAGAAAGATTTAAGTGAGAAGCACTTTTAGTAAAACTATTCCTGTTCCTCTGCTTTGGTATCATGTCAAACCCTTAATGTTTATTGCTTTATTATGCATTTGTGTTTGAATGAGCAGCTTAGTGAGGCTCCATCTGCTCAGTTCTGGTAGAGTCCAGCAGGATGTGAAGGATTCGGTTACAGTGTTTGAAGAGTAGTAGATAACTCCAGTATCGTGGCCAACACTCCCCTCCCTCACTTCATAGCTCTGCAGATTAACTGGCATTAATGCAAGCGTTCACAGCTGCACATGGAATATTACAGAAAACATGATGGTTCCGTGTTTGCCCTGCATATGCTCATTTGCCTACAAATAGATGAAGAGTCTTGTTCTGGTTTTCTTCTTTTTTTTTTTCTTTTCTTTTTTCTCTCTTGAGAAAGTGTACAANGAAAACATGATGGTTCCGTGTTTGCCTTGCATATGCTCGTTTGCCTACAAATAGATGAAGAGCCTTGTTCTGGTTTTCTTCTTTTTTTTTTTTCTTTTCTTTTTTCTCTCTTGAGAAAGTGTACAAGCGTGGCAAAAGCTGTTTTGGTCAGTGTACGGGACTATAATTTTTGTTTCCATTTCTTTGCATTAAATAAAATCCTTCGAAGTGTGTTCTAAAGACTCACATATTATTGAGGTCAGACAAATGAATTTGTAGTTCATCTCACCTTTTAAAATATGCACAGTGTATTTTCTCATTTCAAGCCTGAATTTGTTAGATTAATTAGACAAATCATGATATCAGACTTTCTTTATTAATGGTGGCTATTAGACATATTCAATTTGAGAACATCAAGCTTTACTCTCACTTTGGATTCAGTAACATCCGTTCCTCAACCTCATTGCAGTTAGCTATCTCATCTCTACTCGAAGCTTGAGAGTAGTCATCTCGGTGAGTATTCACAGACACTAATGTGGGTTTCTCAGTCTAGAAGCTTAAACTGGGAACGTAGCTGTCCTATATAATTTAGAGGAAGGAACTAATATATTCCCTCTTGAGGTATGTAGGTTAAATGCCTAAAATTAGACAATCTAAACATCATTTTTAGAATTATTAATCAAAGCTAGACTAGCTTTAATTTATGCCTGACCACAGTATTGCATCCCTGATGCTTATTTCTCTGTTCTCTTACATACTGCTGGAGAATACTTCTATTCTAAATTTTGCTGCAGATTCTCATCTGTGTGGTTTTTGATAGTTTTCACCTTTTTCTCTTGGATCTTGAGATCACACTTGATCCTGAAAAGGAAGCAGCTTTCTTTGCTGAATGGTCTTTTTTTGTTTTTGTTCCCTGTAGCTTCTGCATATTTATAACACCATTCTGGGATGGTTTTAGCTCAGTGTGAAACTTTTTTCCTAGCTTTTAATCTTTACTTGAAACACAGGTGCCAAGTATATTTTGAATTTAAAAACCTTCTAAACCTAAAAGGTGGTTTTGGCCCAATAATAGCTAGTATTTTCAAGAGGTTAAGCTGCATGGAAAATGTGACAAGATGTACTTAGAAAATTAGTGATGAATCCAGCCTGTATAAATTCATTTTTTTGATGTACATTTTAAATATACCATATCATGCAATTTTAAATCAGTCTTCTCCGCTGGCATCTATGACTGGCATAGACAACAGGCAGCTGCTGAGTCCAGATCTTGTTTGTAATTCTGCAGCCTTTACAGAAATGTCATGGCTGGGTTTGGTTGTATTAACACTGATGTTAAATTTCAAAGACCCCTTCTTCCACTGAAAGGAGACATGAAGAATATCTCAAAATAAAGTTGATTTTATCATTTTGGACCAGATCGAGACATAACTGGTGCTGTGATATCTGACTGAGCCTTCAGCCAGTCTGAGACGTTTACTCAGTGTTGTGACCTGCATTACACAAACCCTGCAATATCGGGGTGTCCTGGTTGCTACCAACCCAAAGAACATCTACGTGTTACTTTTCTTCTGTCAATTTAATTCAGTTCTTCCTTGGTGAGGAGGAACACATTCCTCTTTCCTCCCTCTGTGCTCCTGAAGGAGAGGGCCATCAGTGGGCAATCACTGCCCTTGTTGGTCTGTAGACTTGGTTGTACAGCACTGTAGGAATGCGAGCGCTGGCTTTAAGGGAAAAACAGGAATTCAAGCAACATTTACCTGTTTTCATCCTCTGGCTGACTTGGCTTTGTCTGATAACATAAGGAGAGCCAGCAAAGTGTAGTTTTGCAGCACGCTGGGACACAATCTAATTTTGGATGGATTCTGTGTACTGCTGCAGGGAGCTACTGAGTTGTTGTGCTATCGCTAGTTATATTATTTTGCTTGAGGATGTGCTCAGATTCTGTTTAAACAATAATCAAATTTCATTTGTAGGGGATGACTGAATGTGCGGAAAGACAGATAAAATAATCAAGGACACAATTATTCACAAAATCAATAGAAATTCTAATTATCTTATAAAATACCACTTCATTTCTTTCAGAAAACTGCTGGGTTGTTCCTATTTCATATTTTTCTCATGTACAGGTCAATTCAATTTTAGGTAATTAAATACACTTTTTCACCCTTATTGGCCTTCAAAGGCTACTGTGCATCACCAATTTATATAAACCACACTCGCATAGTCTATTTTTAACTTTCCACACTTGAACAAAGTGTTCAGTTATTGACCTTTGCAGGGTCACACCTGTGTGTATTACTGAGTAACAGCCAATTTGTTGTTCTGATCTGTTATGTGCTCTACATATTTGATCGGACCTACAACCCAAATAATTTAAGTTCATTTTATTTAAAGACACAGAAATATTCTTGCTGGAAGATTAGCGAGCTTTGTGTTAAGAAATCACAAATTTTTGCTATGACTCACAAGTGGCTCACAATCTTTCAAGGAAGTATTACTATTCTAATCTTTTGGGACTGTTTTAACATTAAACTTTATTTCAGAATTCTAACACCTCCATCTATATGAAAATCTAAACCAGAGAAGCTCTTAAGTTAAAAATACTAAACCTCCACAGTTTCACTGCAGTAGAACAGATTAAAATGTATCTTTGTGCATGTGCTAATGGAACCTAATTGTCAGACGCCTGCTGATATTGTCTTCATTCACTATAAGTGAATGTCTAAACAGACCAGATAATATATATAAATATTTTCAGGTCATCTGTTAATCTAGGAATGCATTTGTTTCCACAGGTCTACCTGCCAGATGGAAACAGGCACAAAAATAAAAGCATAAAATGTGATTTCTGCATTTTAATTATATAGCCAATTCTAAAAAGCAGACTTACACAAAGATGAACATATACACATATATGTACATTTTTTTAATGAATTATTACACACCACCTTATTTAATGAAATATTGGGGTGTGAAGATGAGCAGAACGCACAGTCCAACTAAGGCAATAGACTGTAGCACTGCTGTTACTGTCAGTCACAAGTTTAAAATACTCCTGATCACAAGCCTTTCTGTCACCAACCTTGAATTAAATTCCACGAAGCTCCTAATTAACACAGAAATATATGGTAACCTCATGAAATTGGAGGTTTGTTACTGTACAAAGGACTTGCTAAATCTTGCATTAATTTCATTTAGACATGAAGTAGTAGCTGTAAGTTAGCATCTACATTATTATTCACATTATATTGCATCCATTAAATTTATTTATTTTGCCAGTGTAAAAAAACAAAACAAACCCCAACAAAACTGGAGGCATTTTTTTCTTTGCCAGCGTACTAACAAGTATCCAAGAGCCATCTGCAGAGGGCTCAGGCACCTCAGAATATTGAATGCTTCAATTTCCTCTCCATTACTACATCACAGTGCTCAAGGCCACTTCAGTGCCTATTTGTCATGCTTGTAAGCACCTGAAATCTGATTTTTCTTACTCACCGTGCAGCATACGCAAACACCAATACAGAAAGATCCGTAATGGGATTCTAAAGTTTAGTGAACACGACACTTAATCAGTGCCATGAAATTTGTTTTAGGTATACTTTCATATACAATCAGAACGAGAGATACTATTTTAATTTTCCAAGGTGACACAGAGTTATTAGAAACTGAAACCTATCCTTAAATATTGAGGCAAACTGAGCTGTAGGTTTAATTTCTGCCTAAAATGCGAGCATAATGGAGTACCAGTCCTGAAAAAATTGGGACTTGGACATTATCTGAGGTAATATTGCAATTCTGCACAGCAGATTGACTTTTCAGGGATTCACAACAAAGCTCAAGCCATGTACCATATGTCACTAAGTAGCCACAGAGAAAGGTTTTTTGTTATTTTTCCCCCAGTGGGCACTGAGCTTTCCCTTTTTCTTCCAGGCCAGTATGTCGCCTAGCTGCTCCGCTGACATTTGGTTGCGGAACAACAGTTGTGCGTTTGGACACCCGCTCGGTGGAGATTGCAGAATATGCTGGTTTGAGCTAATTTACTGAAATGTGCATTTCAATAATGTCTTTAGACTGTAAAAAGGAATGGATGTACAGAGCAGAGCATCTTGTTTCCTGACTCATCCTCTCTGTGACCTGGCTACATGGCTTGTCCTGTTCAGCAGGGACAGAGTATACCTCCAGCAGTATTCTTTATGGAAGTGACCTGGTATCAACCACGCAGAGGTCATACACACTGTTCATCACTTCTTAGCTGATATTCACCCCTGTAAATTATTCTGCATTAGTATGATCATTCGGAATACACAAAGATGTGTTCCTGCTCATTTCAACGCTGGCCAATGTTAGTGCAGTTCAGGTAACGGTTGGTCTAGAAGTACACACGCAGAAGTGTGTTAGGATGTATGTAGATGTCCTATCTCTGTATGCATTGTCATTTTTAAGCAGCATCTGAATACTGGCAATTTTTTTCCATAAAACCTCAATTTCATTTTCGAAGACTCAGGTATTGTTGAAATTCAAATGGATTTGTGTATTGACAGGTAAGTTCTGGCGATTGCTGACTGTACAGTTTTAGAAGCTGTTGCCCCAGCTGTATGCCCTTTCCTGTGGCAGAGGTTAGTAAGTGGCCAGCAGAGCTGGCAATAGTAACCAGACCTTTAACCACCACAACTAACAGTCTAATGTGTCCTTTGAAACTGCTATTGATCTAGCTTACGATATGACATCAGTCCAGGAACGGTGATACCCCCAAGATTCATCTGTTTCTGCTGGTACAGACAGTAACTTTCAGCAGATGGAGGTGCCGGGCAACAAGCTATATCACTGGTGCAGGAATTGCCCAACCTTGTCTTTTAACAGCCTTCATTTTCTCCGTTACTTAGATTCTTAAGCATTCTTTTTCTTTTCTTTTTTTTTTTTTTTCATTTTTAGCATCTGTTAAACTACTTATGAAAGAGAACCAGGTCTAGAGGGTAATGGAGTGAAATTATTAGCCTTTTAGAGTCAGATGATAATCAAGCCACCGAGAGAAGATCACTAACTATAAATAAAGCTAGTGAAAATAAGGTCGGTAATTCTTATTTACATTGTGGTTACTTTTGGACCCCTTTATACTCTTTGAGGCTGTAAGATCTTTAAAGTCCATAATGGAAATGAGAATGGGCCTTTTAAATAGTTTTAATTAAACAGTTTAACCAGCTTAATTAAAACATTTCAAGAGCGGTGGTGTTTTCCTAACAGTAGTGATTTGTTAAGTTGTTTCTCCTATGTATTTCCCATCCAGGGCAAAGCTGGGCCCCATGAGCATAGGCGAACACACCAAGATGGCAGTGAGAAATAGTTTCTGCACAGAAGAGGATCTGCTCATTTGTAATATGTTAGTGACAGCTGAAATGTGCCAATCAATGGATTGTCTCGTGTAATGAAGTACACTGCAATGTTACGGCATTTGCTGGAATGTAAAGGCACACCATAACATGCATTTTATTTCTGCTTCATCTCATTACAGATGCTAAAATAAGCAGTAACATGCTTTATGTAGCAGAAAAGTAGTCTTTGATTTTTATCCTGACCCTAGCTGGATTCAGCTATATTTTGTGCAGCGCAGGAATGCTGTGAATTGCTTTCGGCTGTTTCTCTTTGGGTCTGTCTTGCTGGCCACTGCTGGTGCTTCAGTGGTCCTGACCTACGCTTGGCTAGTCCGGGGTCGGTGCTTAGCACCTAGCCAGTATAGATACTGAGCGTTCCAGAGGCTGCCTCTTACATCAGCCAGAAACTCTCACTTATGCTCTTATCTTTCACAGCACCTGTTATTAAAGCCTGTCTTTTCCACTCAGATTTTCTTTGAGCAGTGTGGCAAACAAAAATAATCAGTTGCAGTGGTAACAAAACAGCACGGAGTAGGACCGTACAACCCTGCAGCCTGGCTTCTCTTTCCCATGTATGTACCTTGAATCAGTTTGTTGTACCTCTTATCATGATCCTAAAATTTCTATCTTGCATTTCTCGTCTGCTAATCACTGTATATCCATGTATTTAACATACACTCGGGCTCCAATCACTTGTAGCACCACATGTTCTTTAAATGTTACCGTTGAAAATTTCAGGGTCTCATAACTTCTTTTGATAGCACCGCAGGTGTCTTCGGTAGACCTTTTTTAGTTAACAAGATACAGATAGCCTGTGTCACTGTTACCTAGTTTGGCATTCACAATCTCCAGTTCCCCTCCATCATTTCATTTGCACAGACACGTAGTTAAGACTATGTATTTCTCTATACATAATATTCTTTTAAGTTACAATTTTTAACAGATTTTCCACCCAGCCAGACATTTCAGATAGAGCTTGGGGAAGTTCTAATCATCATAGAAAATAGCGCTGAAGGGGTCTTGATGAAATATGCATCCTGTGTGAGGTTTACTTTTCTTGCAAAGGCTTTTCATGCTTGTGATATGCAACACCTCAAAAATCATTTTCTGCTTGTCATTCTCTATCATCTGTTTGTGCGGTGGATTATTCCTATCCACGTGTAGTACCACATACATTTCTATATTGAAATGCATCTTTTTAAGAACATTTCTCCTTTTATTTTTCTTTCTGAGTTTATCTCTAATTCTAATCCTACCCTCCAAAGCTATCACCTGTAAATTTAAATTTTAATCCAACATCCAAACAAATCATTAAAACGTTTTGACTAATTCAGGCCCAGAATAGACCTGAGATGTCCTTCTGGTAGAAATAGACCCCTGCCTCTGACTGCTTCTATTTTTGGAAATCCCCTTTATAGGCATGTTCTGTTCCTCCTTTCTCCGGCAACCTTTTTCACTCTGCTGTTGAGATGCATACCTGGCTACCCCCTCATTTTCATCTGGAATAATAGATCCTGGCACTGCCCAGAAGCATAGATTTTCCCTGAAGTCCTTGCATTTTTCAAGTTTCTCTTATTATTCTGTTCTGCAGTCTTCCATTCCAGGGAACTATAAGCTCATCATTTCATGGAATCACACGAAAAATTAGATTGAAAAGGACCTCTTGAGTTATTCAATACATCTTCCATTTTCAAAGCAAGGCTGACTTCAAAATTAGACCAGAGTGCTCGGGGCCTTGCCCTGACAAGTTCACAGAATCACA
>RSEF01000007.1:35611560-35630454 GCA_003993805.1 Himantopus leucocephalus | reverse complement strand
CACTCTGTCCCCTCATCCAGGTCATTAATGAATATACTGAACACTGAAGTTCTGACACTCTCCAAGGAGATGCTTCCACAGCCTCCCTGGACAACCTGTTCCAGTGCTTAACCGTGCTTCTGGTGAGGAGCGTTTTGCCTTAAGTCAAAAAAAAGAAAATTGCCTTATTGCAACTTGTGATTATTGCTGCTTGTCCTTTCATTGTACACCTCTCAGGAAAGCCTGGCTCTGCCTTCCCCTTCAGCTGTTGCAATATTGCTGTTAGATTTCCACCTAGCTTGCTTTCTCGTCTCCATTTCAACCACCCCTCTTCCCGTAGCCTGTCCCAGGTGTCATGTGTCCCAGCCCTCTTGCTATCCTAGTGGCTCTCTGCAGTGATATTCCTGCTGAAGTCTCCTTTTACCTTTGATTCTAATCTAAAGGATTAATTTGATTGAGACTATAAAGTGAGATGATCCTCCCACCCCTTATTTTTTACTGTTTGGTTAATGTTATCCTCCTCTCATCCTGCATTTTTTCTCCTGATATAGGGTTGCTATTTTAGACAAAAATGAGCTCTGAGAGCTTCCCTTTTCTCTGTTTATTTGTTTGGAGACTTCATTACATTTTGCTGTTTTTCATACCAAAGATGTTATTTCCCTAGGAAAACTTAGCTTCACAACACCCTTTCAGGATGGAGCACAGCTGTCTGATCTTATCTGGGCCTGACAGATGCCTACCCTTTCTGCCAAGCTCAGTTCTCTTCTTGAAAGAATTACCTTTTTCTGTAATCTTTGTGTTTAAAAATGATCTGCATACATATGCTTGGAAAGTAGGGTTTATTTTAATAATGTGAAGGAAAGACAATCAGATGTTAGTGAGAGATGCCATAACAAGCAGGATTACTTCTATCACTTACTTATTTCATCACCCATTTCAGCGTAATTGTCTTATTTATATTGACTTCTCCTTTGGAAGAACCCACAGCGATTTCCAAATGTTTAATTAAAACCCCACAACACTACTGTGATGTGAAAGTAGTAAATGAATGAGAGAAGATAAGACCTTTCTAAAGCAACTGGTATCTTAAGTGTTTTGTTACATGAACATTTTATCTAGCACCGAAACAGGGGACACTTTCTTTCGTGCATCATAGTTCACTTGTATCAGGATGTCAAATCCTTTCAAGAGCTAGATTTCTTTGGGGGGGAGGGGGTTGTTCGTTTGTTTTGTTGTTGTTTTTGGTGTTTTCACATAAATTATTTACCTCACCTGGCTTCAGAAAGGGTCCACAAAAAGTTCCAGTGACCCAGTGACACAACTGAGGGGTCAGGAAAGAGAAGCTGGAGGAAGGACTGCCTTAAACTGGCCTCCTGTTGGAGCAAATGCATGGATACATCCACCCTGATTTTCAATTAAGCATATTTTAGTACCTGATTGTAGCACAGCAATTCATGAGGACCTTCCCTAGTTGCCTAAATGATGATAAATATCTAAATATTCATTAAAACAACAACAATACCCCCTTTAGGTGACCAGCTCATGCCCAGTTGCACCATAGTTCTTGAAGATCTCGGATACCTACCTCTCACCAGAAGCTTCTTGGGAGTCTCAAAATAGACTCCAAATACGCCTCGTATGCACTCCTGGCAGGAGAATGAGGGAGGGTTACCATGATTAGAGCATTTGTACAAGTAAGTGTTGACCCGGACTTTAACCAGGATTTCTCTTAGCACCACAGAGAATACCCTCCTCGGTGGGCTACTGGTTCCTCTTCTTTATCAGTGCCCTCTCTTTCTCCTTCCTCTCCTGAGGACGTCAGTATTCATCACTGTACTGCTTCAAAAGTGGCATGAATCTTCAAGGTTTCTGAAACTCTGTATTATGTTGTAATAGCTAAAGGTTTTCATTTGAAATAAGACACTGGGCTGCCTGGCTATTTATGTATATCCAAATTCTGAAAAAGTTTTTGAAGAAATATTTTCAGAGCAGACAGCTCAGTTCTTCTCACTATTAAGTAATGTTGTTTTTTTTTTTTCTTAGCTTTCAGAAAACTCTACGGTATTTTTTATCCCAGTAATAATTTTCTCTTCCTCCCCCACAATCCCCATGTTGATTCTTTAGAAACACTTTTCTACAACCTTCAAAGGATTCCCGGTATAATATATCCCCCCAGATCTTTTGCCTTGGCAGTACGCTGTCTATTTTAGCTAATTTTATATAAACTCCCTCTCTTAGCCTTGTATTATCCACTAGCTCTTGCTATCAATCAAGACGTTACTACTCTCTTTTGAAAAGTGGTATTTAGACAGATGTTCTAGGTTTTCTATTTTTTGTGAGATTCTCTCAACACAGTGCTTAGTGTCTCACAGTGCAACAGGCCAAAACACAGAAAACAGCTTTTTTTTTTTTTTTTTTTTTTGGAAGGAAGTTGAAGGTCTGTTTTGAAAGAATCTAGTAACCAATGGCGTCAAAGATTTTTGCGTCTCAAATTTTCAGTGGACTCTAATTTACACTTAACTTTTTATGGCTTCTGTGAAATGCCTTGTACAGTCTCATATGGAGGATATATAAGGGGGGAGTATGTGATGATGTAAGATTAAGTACGATGATTAAAGATTTAGTATTTACTATTTGCCTTTCAGAAAGGGCCACAGAAGTCTGTGGCAGTGTTAGTGAGAATCATTCTGACATCTAAAAGGTTTTTTCAAAGGGTAAATTTGGCAGAGTTTTAATGCAGTCACTTGACTGAGCATCTTTTCCTCTTCCAGTGACGTCGTATTTGCCGCCTTAGGAACCATCAATCCTTCTGGTCATAAACATGCAACATCCAAACACTGCTTATGGAGAAACATGGCACTGACTGCTCATACTATGGGCTCTTTAGCTTATGTACTGTTTAGCCTCATGCTGGAACCTGCTGAACTTCCACTGGTAAATCAACCTCTTCCCTTCTTCTCCCTCTGTCCTTCCTCCATCCTTTCCCTCCCTCCAACTCCCCCTGTATTTGCCACTTACCACGTCGCGCCGGCCCTGAGCAGAGAAACCCTCCTTGTTCATTTTTCGCAAGCTTTCTACTTGCTTTCCTTCTCTACTGCCAATGCACACCAAGCAGCTTAGGAGACATGCGTAGCTTGCAGATCAAGCCCTGCAATTTCATGAAAGCACCTAGGACGCACCTTTAGTGCTGTAATAGAAATCTGAAGCTCAACGAGTCGANAAGCAGCTTCGGAGACATGCGTAGCTTGCAGATCAAGCCCTGCAATTTCATGAAAGCACCTAGGACGCACCTTTAGTGCTGTAATAGAAATCTGAAGCTCAACGAGTCGAGCTTTGGTAGTGGGAGTAGATTCAGGGGGGACAAGCGGCTTGTGTGTTGGCTGGATAGCTCAACCGTAAGTATTAGTGTCCACGCTTAGTATGACTTTCTCAGTGCTAAAGGGAGGGAGACCTTAGAGGATCAGAATGCTGCCTCCAAAACATAACTTGTCCATGGTTAATGGTTTAAAAGCTCCTGGTCTTACGCAACCATTCTGGCAGCCCTGTAGTGTGTACGTACATACATACATATATATGCTGCTGCAGTCTTGTATAGACAGATTTGAAAAAGATAAAGTACTTAAATGGGATGGCTACAGAAGAGATATACCACATTAGTGTTCATAGTTTATTGTTTAAATTGGTAACAAAAATACAGTTTATTTTACCAAATATAAACACATTTTGCAAATACAGATTTTTGTAAAGAAGCAGATTTTCCCAGAAAGTATTAGAAAGGAAGCTTCCATTTTGTAGAACAGAACTGAAAATAGTAGCTAACATATGAAAGTACTTTGACTTACATTATGATTAATTCATAAATAACCAAGAACCTCTTTAAACTTAACCAGTAAAATCAAACAACATGATCTATTCGTTTTGCTTGATGCTGTTTTTATATTGTGATGTAGCAGGCTAAGTACAATGATTTACACAATGCACTATGCTTGGAATATTTTAACAATCATTTAATAGGATCTAAGATCAAATGGTGTGCATCTCACTGTTTCTGCTCGATTCATGCATCATGTAAAGTGAATAGCCAAATGTTTACAGGAAAAATAAGATGGGATTGGCATTAGGCATGGCTCTGTTCATACATACAGAACAGAATGCACTTACAAATATGTTGAAAAAACAATGTCTTCAGCAGAACAAGAGGGTGCTCGGCACCTCTGGAAAAACACCATTCCAATGCCTGACCATCAAGCAAGGTACTTGCTCTTCAGCAGCCTCAAAATTTTGGCTTATAAATATATATTTGTGCACGCCATGGACAATGCCTCTCCACGAAATGATTTAAAAAATAGAACTGATAAGACACGCAAACTCATACAGTAAAAATTCGATAATATGCCTAATGATGAGTGAGCGCTTTATATGTGAAATCGGAGCGCTCGGTTCATCTGTGTCTCTAGAAATCAAATCCTTTTTCCCTAGGTTTACAGAAAACGCTTTACACAGTAACAGCTCAACCCTGTATCTTTTTTTTGCTCCTGGGGGTAGAGAAGTTTAACATTATAAATAAACTTCAGCAAAGGTATGGATCTGTCCCCACTTGTCCCCATCTAAGTGCATAGTGTAACATCCATATAAATGTAGGCTTGGGGTCCGTTCCTCAGAGCAATCACTGTCATAATTGTTTTGGATAGGTATTATCAGTCTATACCAAGAATATTTGGGCCGCAGTGCTCTGGGGCCTAATTTCTGCCACGATCAATCGTTGTTACTGAAATTCCAATATTATTTAGTAACTGAAAACCCTGAGCATTATACCAAAATCTTCAAACCCAGCTGAATTCAACAGTTTATCCTGAGTAAAGAGAGAAGAATTTAATGCTGCGCTGAGCCACGTTGAACAGGCGAGATGGCCAAGTCGTAACAGCCTGCTCCTGCTTTTGTCATTGAAAAGCATTTTGTATGAACGTTACGCAAATCCAGGGAGATAAAATCCCATTTCAAGTGAGAACACCAAATTCCTGTAGGATGGTGCAGATTATTCATGAGAGTTTCAAGTCACAAGCTTTTGGCTAAATACTATGGTGCAAAAGTGGACCTCACTTTTTTATACTCATTTCCTTTAATAACTAAGTATAGAGAGAGCCTATTAAATCCAAATATGCCGCATTTGCCAAGAACTACGCTTAAAGCTCTTAAAACTGCAATAAAGTCACATTTTGAAAACCTGAAATAACTAATTTTATGGTCTTTCTTATGAATTGCAAAATCCAGAGCATACTCAATGCAAAATTTTCCTAAAATTGTTTGAAACTGCATAATTTTTTGCCACTTTAGGGTACAATACTGCATGACACAGCTAAATGACTAGATTAGTATTAATTGTCTGTAAAGCAGGTCAGACGCTTTGGTTTAATGTGTTCATAAGAATGCAGAGTTTAACTGTAAGATTAGCGTTAATTATAAAGTAAGTAACTTTTTAAAAGGCAAACTGTTTCAAATTCATTTAAAAAAAAGGCAGGAAGACGTGCTTGTAGACACCTATACTCCCCCCTACATGCTCACACAATACAAAAATTAAAAAGCACTTTGTATAAACATGAAAGAGTTCCAACTTCATGAATCAATGCCAAAGATCATAATCTGGCGGCAAGTTACAGTTCCCTATTAAAAAAAAAATTAAGGATAGAAACCTTTTAAAAACAAAAACCTCTTCTCAATCCAGGAAAATACACCACGTAGCTTTTAATAAGTGAACAGACCGACACGATGTGGAATCGCTGGAACTTTGCTTCGGTATTTTTCTTGATGAGTATTTTAAAGGAGAAGTTCGCGGCAGGTTCTGTAGGTACAACGGATTTTGCCTCGTGGTGGTAAAGGAAATGTGGTCCGTGCGTCTTGGGGAGGGGAGAAGGAAAACTAAAAATGTGCAGTTGCATCAGCAATATACCAAGACCTCGTTCTTGCTAAGTTCTTCATAATAAATGCCAGGACTTGCTTCGCGCTTATTTAGGGGAAGAGGAGAAAATTCTAGACAGAAAGTAAAGTGAGCGACGTGGCGCTGCTTCTTCAGCCCTCGCATTTGGCTACAGTGGCACGGCTGGCCAGGAGCGCTGAACAGATGGCACCGGCCGAGAAAATACCAGGCAAGTATTCTTTGCAGCGCTTCTCCGAGTGGCACAGTTAGCAGGCTTTTAAAGAACACAGAGCGCCTCCCAAAGCAACAAGTTAAGATTAATTAAGGCCTAATTCAATATATCAGAAATAACTACAAAAAACATTGCAAAATTAAAGTAGTTAGATATTTTTTTAAAACCCACCGTTACCGGGGTTTAAGATTAGCCTTTGTTAATGTCCAAAACTGAAAATATAACACGCATATTTGCTTTTTAGACTTACTTCTTAAAAAAAAAAAAAGAAAAGTATACAAGTCAATAAACTGAAGGGAGACAGATGACATCAGTGATGTACAGGCACAATTTGGGAATGACCTGGGTGAGAGAGCCCTTGGGAAACCCTCCCTACCCCGTGCTTGCCAGAGAGATTTAGGAATATCCCACGCTATTTAAAGGGCTGGCACGACTTGCACCGTTAACAAGAAAAGAGCATCGCTTACGCAGCACCTCTCCACTTCCCTCTCCTGTCCTGGCTACGTCCCGTGTCGATGTGCTGCTGTGCGATCTGTGGGGCTTTCACTGGAATTTTCCCGACTTTCTGTGGACGCCTCAAAATCATCTTCCAGCATCGTTCCGACCTCCCGAGCATGTCAGCTGTCGGTATCAGCCCCCCCACCCCGAGCACTGGCGTGCAGCTGGAGGAGTGGGCGGCAGCGCTGCGTGCAGCCCGAGCTGGGCTGAAGGCGTACAGCACGACCTGTTCGGGACAGCTTCCCCTGACAGGAGGCACCGCGGCTTTGGAAGTTCGAGTTTCATCATGTGACACAGGTTTAGGAGCCATCGGGATCAGGGCTTGGCTGCTTAGGTTTAACATTTCTCGCGCTAAAATAGCTGCCGCACCAGGTGCCGCTGTCTCAACAGCGTTCGGTTTCATTTGCAAAATGCCCTGAATAAACCTGTCACAACGTCAAACAAAGCGCAGAGGCTTAAAAAGGAACTCTTTTAGGACTACGTTATTTAAATGTAAACATATAGCAAGAGTGCGGCGATGTTACCCACAGCAGTTGTAGAGTCAGTGCAAGATTTGTGCGAGCTTCTCAGCCAATTTAGTGTCCACCTAATGCTGGACCAGGCAGCGGTTTCTCTCCTTCTCGGTGCTGTGCGGGGGATAAAAAACACAGGTTAGGAGATACATGGACCTGTTGGAGCGGGTCCAGAGGAGGGCCATGAAGATGATCAGAGGGCTGGAGCACCTCTGCTGTGAGGACAGGCTGAGAGAGTTGGGGTTGTTCAGCCTGGAGAAGAGGAGGCTCCAGGGCGACCTTATGGCGGCCTTCCAGTATCTGAAGGGGACCTACAGGAGAGCTGGGGAGGGACTTTTTACAAAGGCGTGTAGTGATACGACGAGGGGTAACAGTTTTAAACTGGAAAAGGGTAGATTCAGATTAGATATAAGGAAAGAAATCTTCACTCTGAGGGTGGTGAGGCACTGGCGCAGGTTGCCCAGAGAAGCTGTGGCTGACCCATCCTGGAGGTGTTCAAGGCCAGGCTGGATGGGGCTTGGAGCAACCTGGGCTGGTGGGAGGTGTCCCTGCCCATGGCAGGGGGGTTGGGACTCGGTGATCTTTAAGGTCCCTTCCAACCCAAACCATTCCATGATTCTGTACCAAGGAACGTCGCCGAACCCCCAGCGGGGCCGCTCCCAAACCCTCCGTGGACACCCACAGCCACCCTCCGCCACACGGCGCCCGCAGCGTGCTGCCGGGGGAGCCGGCCCTTACCCTCTTCCGCTGGTCGCCGAGGCAGAAGGTGCAGATGGGCCGCGGCGCGGCGGCGGCGGGCGGCGGGGGCTGCGGGCCGGGCTGCGGGCAGGGCCGGGGGCCGGCCGGGGCGGCGGCGGCGGCGGCGCCCTCCGCCTGTCTGCGCTGCAGCAGCAGCACGTTGGCCAAGTGCGAGATGTAGCTGGAGGCCAAGCGCAGCGTCTCCACCTTGGAGAGCCGGCGGTCGGCCGGCCGGGTGGGGATGAGCCGGCGGAGGGCGCCGAAGGCCGTGTTGACGCTGTGAGTGCGGTCCCGTTCGCGGGCGTTGGCCGCCGCCCGCCGCCCGCCGCCGCCTCCCCGCGGCCGCCGCCGCCGCCCGCCGCCCGCTACCGCCGCCCTCGGCTGCACCGCCGCCGCCGCCCCCCCGCCGGCCTTCATGGCGCCTGCCGCCGCCCCGCCGCCCCATGACTTTTATGCGCGGCAGGTGCCGCGTCGCCCTTGTCCGCCGCGGCCCCGTGTCCCGCCGGCGGCGCGGCGGGGTCGTGCTTGGCGCGGTTTGCTGCTTTTAGCCGGGGGCCGCCGCCGCCGCCGCCGCCGCCACCTGTCGCCTCCACCCGGCACCGGCTCCCGCGGGCATCCCCCTCTCCTCCGCCTCCCCGGGGGGGAGAGCGGGGGGCGGTCCGCGGGGCGGCGGGGAACCGGCGGGGGACGGGCGGTGCGTGCGGAGCGCCGGGGGCCGGTCGTGGCCCGGCAGCCTCCCGGCCGAGCGGGACCCGGAGCCTCGGGGGTCTCGGGGGGGATGGGGGGTGGGGGGTGGAGGGGCCGCCACCGGCACAGGCTCGGTGTGAACGGCCATCACCTCTTCGCGGGGTGTACAGACTTCTGCGGGTCTTACTCGGTGTGCGCTCCCCTGCGCCGTTCCAGCTGTGCGTATGTATATACACATCTGTACGTATGTATATACACATCTGTACGTATGTATATATACATCTGTACGTATAGATCGGTTGGAGCCGGCTAATAGAGCGAGCACACGGGTGGGATCCATCACCTTCCTCAGCAAGCACCAGACACTCGTACAAATCCCGTTTCTTACGCCGTTCAGAATGCGTGCCTACCCCAACCATTTACTTATTAAAAGGTCATCCCAAGCACTAGTTGATTACACCGCTTTTCCCCATAAAAATTTGACAGCCTGCCCGCTCATGAAAGGTCATGGTGGGGGTTTTCTCACATGAATCATCTCTACCTGATTAAGCATCCTTGACCGACTGCTTTTTTTTTTTTACGGTCCCAGAAGCTTATTTGTGGTGGTGGTGTCTAAATATTAATCCTTATTCCCGAATCAGGGCTTGGATTAGCAGAGTCGTATCTCTTTAATCATGGGTGCACACGCTTCGGATAGACAGCTGCTTTGACATACTTGGCTGGGAACCATCCCCTCTCAAAATACAGCCGGTACCAACAGGCAGGGCCATGTCTGTGCACTGCGTTCGCCCGCTGGAACGGCAAAGGGCCGGTTTACGTTTGTTGCACCTTCCCTTTGGGCAGAGGTTGTGGGCAAAAGTGGGCAAGCAGCTCCCTTTGTCAGCCAATTACAATGGTACCATACCTTGGTGTATTAATGAGAAAAACATCTTTAATGCGATTTTTATTTATATTACTTGGGAGAGAGAGGGGGGAACGGTTTTTGATCTCCCATCGGACGCTGTTTTTGAGATTTTTGTGATTTCTGTAATGAAATATCGATGCGATAAACTTAGCTCCACGTTGAGGTACTTTGATAGCAAAGGCTGCAGAGGTGCGAGACTGGACAGGCAGGTGTGTGCCGTGCCGTTGATCCAAAGGCGTTCCTTTGGGGCGCAGAGCAGCGTGTGGCCCTTCATCATCAGTTGCTGGGGAAAGCTGCGTTAAAAATCATGCAAGTGATAGTTTTCCGTAGAGTATGTGAATATAACGGTACGGTACTTCCATAGTGTTAAAAGCTCTATCTTCTGTCTGCCTAACATTTAAAAAAGTAAATGATCTAGAAAGTTCTGAGGTCAAATTTCAATACTTAGAAGCGCTGCTTCTAGTTTCCTGAGCAATGAAGTTCCCAGGTGAGCTTGCGCTGTCTTCCATGCCGGTTTCTCCTATTTAGTCACATACAATATTTCTAGAGTGAAATTCCAGCTCAACTGAAGTCAATGACAAAACTCCCATTGACTTTAATGGAGGCAGGATTTCACCCTTGATACGTTCTGGTAGCTGAGCAGTGTAGGTAATTGATTGTTTGTCAGACTCAGTCATTTGCTTACCGATGCTTTTCTGTCCTTAGCATTTCAGTTTCGTGTTTTGGGTTTTTTTTTTTTTTTTTTTTGNTTACTGGAAGTAAAACAAAACAAAACCAAGCCCCCTCAACAAAAAGAACCCCGAGACAAAACTACTACCAGTGTTATCAGAATCAGAATTTATGGCTTATTGATAAACTGGAAGAATAAGAAAAGGAGTAAGTAGTAGTCAGGAAGAAAATGATGCTGTGTCTGCAGAGAAAAACACAATGATTTTCACTGACATTACAGCAATAGCTGATTCAGGGGTTAAGGACAAAGGGGTGGCCGAATGAGCCTTGTTCTGTTTCCAAGGCAGTTTGAAAAAGTAGAGCAAGAAATGTGGTTTTTTTTTTTTTTTTCAGATAAGGAGACTTGTAAAAAGGCCAAAATGCTGGTGACTTTAATTACTAGGTTATTGATTGGGATAACATTTATGCAAGTGCTAGGGGGAGCATAGTCCTCGCGGAAGGCGCAGTAACGCAGGATAGCTGTTATTTTACAATTTGCTGAATTGCTAATAACAAGAAAGAATAGGGCTGCCTGAATGTAAAGCAGAAGAGTGGGCAGTAGTTTATGTGTAGTGATAAGGTTTTGCCTGAAACGTGCCTTCGTGCTACACGGAGAAAGATATCTGATGGCCATTGTAAGGAAGCATTCAACAATATTCAAAAGACTGGAAATATGAAATAAAAGTTTGATATAGTTGCAGTCTAGTGGCTGGCATTTCTTTAATTTGCCTTTATTTCTTGAATAACAGCGTTAATAGGAAATACATGAAAGAAAGAAGAATGTGGAAGAAGAGAATTTGGAAAAGCTATACCTATGAAGAGATCAAGTTAATTAGAGGATAACAAAAGAAACAAATCTAAATTAGTGGCTCAGAATGTCTGTGGTCACAGCCAAGAAGCCTTCCTAATCTATTTCCATTAAATAGGAAGCATAACCCGAGATTTTCTCACTTGTAACAAAAAGACATTTAGAGACAAAAATGCCTTTAAAAACAGTGCTTGAACATTTACGGCATCATTCTGCGCCTGCAGATCCCGCTGACTTCAGTTGGACTCCTGTGTTTGTTCAAGAGCAGAAATACACCGTAATGCTGTAGACAAAAAGAATTTTTTTTTGCATAACAGTTTTCATATTCTTCTGCCTCACACCATGGTGCTCCTGGAGGACTACACCCTTTGTTGTTTTACTCCATCAAAGCCATTAAACATACATATATATTTATTTCCTTATACAGTATTGCACACGCTTACGAGAAAGTATGTATGTGTTGCAGGCAAAAGTAGCACAGATCTGTAGTACAGATTTCGGAGCCACGGCGGACACGCAAAACACAGGTCAGCCATCCATTCAAGTGTGTCCTTCAAGTGGCTGCCGGGCTCCCTTCCTCCTACGGAAGGAATAGTGACCAATGCGGAATTTTGGTGTCGTGAGCCTGTTCTCCCTCTTGAAGAGGCACCAAGCACACAAGCTGTGCAGGCTTGGGTGGAGTAATCCGCGACGCTCCTGTTTGCACATTAATATCCAGGATACTTCTTTGGCAGTGCTACCTGATAAAGCAGGTCCATGAGATATTTCAGTCGCATTTGACAGATTGAAGGGAGAGTCCAGAGGGATCTAACAAAGAGAAACAAATAAAGGATGTTAATGGCTGGAAATGTCCACACGGTTGAGAATAATATGTTTGACAAAATGTTAGTCGTTACGTGTCTGTCTGTGACTTTGGCTGGCTGTGACAACTGCTTCTGTCCTTCACAACAAAGCTGGGTGACGGAGTTGTCATTTTCATTGCCGTTCTTAATAAATACGACCACCATACAATACATGTTGACCGAAGAATCTTTTAAGTGGCATTTTACCCTTTAGAGATTCTGCAAGAAAATGACTTTAAGGAGAGAAGATTGAGGAGTAGTCAAAATATGGAACGCTACAAGAGAATCTTTTGGAGGAGGAGGATTTGCACAGAGCACGTTAAAATGAGGAAAGGTTAAAAATGAGGTGGATTTAAGGCTTCGTGTGTTTAAGTCATGCTCGGTGGGATGGTGAGCCTTCCAGATTTTAATAAACATGCTCTACGCCTTTTGAACTAGCAGACTGCTGCTGCTACTGCTACTGCACTCGGCTAACGCAATTTCCCAGGTAGGGGAGGAGCAGGACCAGCTCTGCCCTGGACTGCTGGTCGTTGATTAATGTGGGATCTAACAAGTCCCTTCTTGATATTCTACCCAGCCAGATTTAGCATGACACTTATCTCTTCCCTTGCAATCTCTTCACTTACAATCTCCGTTCTTCATCGGAATTGATCTGTGCCACGATTCTCCAGTGTATTAATGAGTTTGCTGTGTGGTGGAGTGCTAGGGGCCTTGTTAAACTCCAGAGACATCCTGCCTACTGCTTTTTATTTATACGCCCACTCTGTTACTCTTGACAAAAAGGAGCTGAGTTGTTTATCTTGAGTTTTTGTCAAAAAAATTTGTCTTACAGTAATTTTCTCTGCTCTGGCTGCCCACGGAGGCAAATCCAAATATATTATTCACCTGTTATTTCAAAACCATTTAAACTTGCCAAATCTAAGTGGTGTTTTACACGATTCTGCTGATACTCTCAAAGTTGTTATTAACTGCCTCAGAAGTAATTTTTGATCGTGGCTGCATTCAGCAGAATGATGACAAGGCATATTCTTTTCTCTGTCAAATCGAAACAATATAAGGACAGTACACCTGCCCTCGGAAACAAAATGTTTTGCAAACAGTATTTGTGCAGAGACTTTTTTGTTCATTAAAACGGAATGCAGTCAGAGCTCTCCCTGCCTGCTCCCTTATTTCATTGCTTATTAAATCCATCCTAACCGAGCTTGAATGACGGTTGGGAAGATGTTGTCTGTAACGTTCAGCTGTGGTGTTTGGTTTGGGGGCTGAGATCCTTTGCCAACCTGATTGGAAATCCGCGCGTTGGTGAGAATCCAGACCTTTGATGAAAGCTGGGGTTGCTCGGGTCTCTTTATGTAGCTGGCTGGCTGGCTCGGAGGGGCTCTTCCACTCTCCTGTTCTTTGCCGTGTGAATCCGTGCCCCAAAAATACACTGCTGAAATGGGCTCTGTTTGCTTTTCTAGAGAACGGGGACTTGAAGCACCATCCAGCAAAGTGTTGTGGACTCCTCAAACTTTTCTTATGACAAAGTACCGACAACTTCTGCTCTTTCTGTCCGCTTCCAGATGCTGTCAGCGTGATGGTCAGTCTGTGTAATGTCTTACTACCCCACATTCATGCACAAGAAGACATATTTTGTTGCCTTTTTGGAGACTACTGATTTGCTAGGTCCGTTTCACAATGTCTTAAGATCCAGGCTTGGATCACTGATGGAGAATCTAGTTTTTCTAGCTTCCCTGGAGTTTTCTAACTGAGAAGTGTAATAATATGTTATTATTAGGCGTAGAATTGTTATATGGACCAGTCTTTGTTTATTTTTTAAATAAAGATGGAATGCTACTGTAGAAATGCGACTGAATTTTAGTTATAAAAAATACTCGTCTGCTGTAATAGAGAACATGAACGCGAGATGTAGAATCGTCCACTTGTGTGGAACAACTATTGCAAACACTTCAAAATGCTTATTGCGATTTGATTTGTTCCGTCTTCCCCTCCCCGTGATTGCTAGATCTTGCAAAGAAAGCTTTTTTTTTTTTCATACTTGTAGTTTTACAATATCCTTTTATGAAGAGCACTATACTGCACAAGATTTTGTAGATACTTTAAAGGATGTATTTTCAACAGTTTCTTTCAAGTGCTTAGAGCTGACAAATACAAAGATATCCAAAAACCCATGAAAGAAATATAATTGACTGTATAATTACTGGAGCTTCTGCAGTATAACCACAGCTGAAGTTGTTTGTATGGTTTCTTTCCCTCTTCTTAGCTTCTTGAGTGTCCTCCTATGAAGATACTCAAAATCTGACATTCTTTAGATACTTCACTTTATTCCTCTTAGCGCTTCAGCTGAATACTTACGCTTCTGTTAACGAAGACGTCTGTGATCATGATTCCATAGTTCAAATTAGATTAGAGGACAGATTCAATTTCAGTCACTCAGGTTCAACTCAGAACTGACTTCACTGTCACCAGTCGAGTTAATCTGTCTCTGCACCGGTTTAGCTGATGGGGTAATCAGAATGATAATCAATTGCTGAACTGGAGGCAAAATGTTAAGGTTACTTCATAATTGCTCAGTGTTACAAAAGCAGAATACAAGAGTTGGTCCTTACTAGTTTGCAGTCCCTTTGGTTCCAAACCACCATCATGGGGAAGCCAGTTTTAAGCTGCTGTTGGAAATATTACACAGCTAAATTCATTTATATTCTCAATTTTTGTAAGAGAAGTTGAAGCGGAATATATGCGTGTGTGTGTTTTTGTATAAAAACATAAAGCTGTTTCAGGGTTGTAAAGAAGACGGTCAACTTTTCAGTGCCGTGTAGAGAAATAGGTGTACTGGAGCCACCTTTCCCAGCGCAGCCTGGCAGATGTGTGAGCTGCTAATGTGTAGTTGCGTGCCCAGGCGTGGCCACAGCCCACCAGCAGTGTCCCGCAGTGCCAGCGTTGCCTGGTACCCATCTCCTCCGCTCCAGCGTAAGAGGAGGCTGTGGATATGCTGGAACTGTTTCATGAAATGGCTTCTGTTTACTGGGCACCCTCTGGATAAGATGAGGGCACCCTTACGCAAAGATGTCGTGTAAGGTTCAGAACTAAAATTTTGAAACCTACTTAAATCTAGCTCAGTATTTGCAAAAAGCCTGAAAGATTTGAAAGAGATTTAAACAGGTATTAGCAGGCTATACCAGTGAAGAGGTGGAGGCACAGGCTGTTTGTAGCACCTGGCAAGACACGGTGTCCATCTGATCTTCAGCTGGAGAGGACCTCTGTGGGGCTATTTCAGCCTGAACAAATTAAATCAGCCCTTAGATATCACTGAGGTGTTTTAGGATCTCCTTTGGTCCCCGTAACAGAGCGTGGGAAAGGCAGTTTAGAATAAAATAATCTCACCCCTGACCTTTTGCTCACATTTGAGGTAGCAGGGGTAGATACTACCTTTATCTTTCTTTAGATAGGGATGTGGAAAGTTTTCTAAAATGTTCCTTTAGTCAATTACTAATTAAACCGAAAAGGGAAGGCAGGTAATTTCACAAATGGCAAAAAATAAAACAAAACCCAAACGGTGATCTACTTAAAATGGAATTGTCTCTAAAAAAACCATGTCCTTTAATCGAAAAGAGTGTTTTGGAAACCTAAATCCACAGCTGTTGGTGAATATGTNCACCCAAACAGTGATCTACTTAAAACGGAATTGTCTCTAAAAAAACCCATGTCCTTTAATTGAAAAGAGTGTTTTGGAAACCTAAATCCACAGCTGTTGGTGAATATGTCTGTTCAGTGGTTCTTTGGGGCTGGAATAATGCGGTTTGATAAATAATAGGTGAATTCTGGCAAACAAAGAGTTTACAGTCTGAAAGCTTAAAAGGGTATTCTATAATGCCAAACAAACATGGAATTATGTCAGTATTACGCTATTGCTATGAATTTTCAGCTCTATCCATGTAGATAGTATCATGTAAAATAAGTTTGACTAAGCTATATAGATCAGGAGGCTGTGCAGACTATAACAATCTCATGTATACTGCAAGTATAAGAATGAATTGATATTTTTTGTAGTTTTATACCTATAGATTTTTTTTTTCTTGATTGTTATATGGTAAGTCTTTTACATATATTACAGATTGCACACCAAAGATCAAGCTCAGACACAGAAAAACCTCTAGAAAGATTATTTGACCTTTCTTTGGGTGCCTATGGGGATATCACTTGGAAAAGATAAGTCGCTCTCATTAAGATTCCTGCTGACAGTTGGCAGCCCAGGTGGTCCTGCATAACGCAAGTGCCGGGTCTCCTATCCCGAGCCTTTAAAGATTGTGCAGGTATAAAGAGTGGCTTACTGGTGCTCTGAATTAAACCAAGCTTTTTGTTTTAGCTTAAACAAGTGCTGTTTGCCTTGTGTTCCCTGAATATGCCCGGCTTTCCCCCTGAAATGCGCCCCGTTTACTGTCTATCTTACAGCACTTTTTGGAGCCTTTCAGATCTCTTCTTTTGCGCTTCTCTCTCTTTTAAAATAACCAGAGCTTCCAAGCTGCCTTATGGGGTCCCAATAGGCTGGAACGGCCCACTGTCTAAACCAGAGCTCTTCCCTCACACTGGATGCTGCTGAATCTTTCTTAGAGATATACAACCTTTCCATAATAAACAACTGCTTAATTAGCATCACAGATCTTTTTTTTTTTTCTTTGTCACTTCAGACTGTCGCTAACCACTCTCTGTCCGAGACTTCTGCTTCGCTTTGGGCCAGCACACACACACCGTTGTGGCGTTTCAAACACTGGTCCGGAACTATGGGCTTGCGTGCGATCTCAGCTTTCATGGAAAAAGTGAAAATGCAGATAATATTGTAATGAAGAAAATTTGAAATCCTGAATTGAGCCCATCTGATGGAGAGCTGTCTGAATTCACAATGCACTGGAAGGATACCTCTGCTACGTGCACAGTAAGCTCTTCATCGTTATTAGAAAGCCGTCTAGTCGAGCTATTGAAGTTAGGGCTTTGCTAAAGTCCTTGCTGATGGGAGAATGAATGATATTTATATTCATGTTATCCCTTTTGCCGATTCTACCTAAACTTCCACTGCAATCGTTGCTGTTATTTACATCGATGGGAGAGAAAACAGTAGGCCAACATCTGTGTTTGTTTGGGTAGAGTACATGTAATTTCTTAGTGTGTCTACTGTCAGTTTTCTTTTTTCCAGTTGTACTTGCCTATTCTTTTGGACATTTTGCTCTCTGTACTAGCCCGCTGCCAAATCTTATAGAACAACATTTCCTTTTATATTAAGAATACTACCAGAACCTTGTAAAGAGGAATTCTGTTCTTGTATCTGGCATTAAGAGCGTGTCGTTAAAGAAACTGCAGTTTGACATATCCAGCAACTGTGCTGAAAATGATTTCTTACAGGAAATAATGGCTTTCTGCTGAAATCATTAAAATGAAATTCTTGGCTTGTCTTGGGATCTTTGAAGGCCCGGAGAGGCAGACTCGCATAGCGCTCCACCTGTTAGGCACATCTGCATGCTGACCTGCCTTCTGGGCAGACCCGAATAAGTTGCTTGCCTGAAAGGTGCTGTACAAAGGCTCATAACTCACTTTCCAGGCAGACAAGAACAGGTAGCTGTCTAGGAGACATCCCCTTGTTGATGACCTGCCTCCGAGGCAGATGTGCCTAGTTATCTTTTCTGCCTTTGAAGCAGCTCCATACAGAGCTGTGTCCTTAGCAGACTGAGCTGCTGCCTGCCTGGGAGGTACTTGGGTTGATAAGCTTCCTTCTAGACAATCCTGAGCAATTATTTACCCAAAACATCATCTTTCCGAAAGGGACATTTAGAATGTGAATTTGTAAATGATGTTTTTAGTTCTGACTGATCACCGTGGCTGATATTCACTGTTAACCTCACACGTATAAGAAATATAACAAACATCCCTCTCCCACGTTTAGAAAAATGAAGAAGCCCGTCAAAGAATTCTGCTAATATAGCACAGCGCTCGCACATGCTCCTGCTCGCTTCTCTGGCGGTAATGTAGCTGCCAAACTTGCTGAAGCAAAGTGAAGGAAGGGAGTGGGGAGGCTTTTTTTTTAATTCAAAATTGCTATTCTGTGTTGAAGGCGGACACTGTGTGTTTCAGTGTTCGGTCTTAAAAATTGCGTATGATCATTATGAGTCAGGGAATCAGCTCTCAGTCACTTGTACAATATTGTAAGTGCCACATGCTCATTTTTAATCAAAGAAATGCTTTATTTTACTTGAACAAAAAAAGTAATTATTAGTTAACCGTAAAATACCATTCGGTTCCTTTTCCTTTCCTCAAGGAAGGTCAGAGGTTAGACTTGAGAAAAAAGTGGCGTATGTGTCCTCAGGGCCAT
Source organism: Himantopus leucocephalus (assembly GCA_003993805.1). Classification (NCBI taxonomy): domain Eukaryota; kingdom Metazoa; phylum Chordata; class Aves; order Charadriiformes; family Recurvirostridae; genus Himantopus; species Himantopus leucocephalus. Next base: position 35,612,271 of record RSEF01000007.1, on the reverse strand, counting down.
AAACCTGTAGCAGTGAAGTCACCTGATAAGGGATAGATAAGATATTAAGTATTTTTATGTTTGAGGAAATATTCTTGTGTGAGTATATCGATGTAATTCTGCAGTAGCTTGGTTGCAGTCAGTGTACAGTCACTCTGGCGGACATGGAACCAGCCCAGAATTAGGCTCTTATTTTAGCTCTGCTTGCGTTGTAGAGGAAGCAAGAGTCTTCCTTTAGATATAGGATATATCTTCCTTAGATATAGAATCATAGAATATGATTATCATAGAATATGATTATCATATGATATCATAGAATATGTTAGTCTTGCATACAGTATGACAAATCCCGTGTGTTTGGAAAACATTGTATTAACTCAGGAAGCGCAGCAGTTAACGGTAGCTATTGCAGTACCTCTTGGTCCTGCTCTGTTTCTTCCTGCAGTCTGAACCAGTTCAGTAGTGNTAACTCAGGAAGCGCAGCAGTTAACGGTAGCTATTGCAGTACCTCTTGGTCCTGCTCTGTTTCTTCCTGCAGTCTGAACCAGTTCAGTAGTGGACTAATATCTCCTGTCAGGGATAATTTCTCCCTCTTTCAGTCGCCCTAAATCTCTTAGCTAGGGCGCTGTGCATGAAGAGCACTTAAGGGTGGTACGCTTCATCCGAGCAGAGGTGTGGCTGTCCTCGGCTAGAACGTGGGAGCACTTTGTCAGAGGACAGACATACGGCCAA
>RSEF01000007.1:35593752-35611460 GCA_003993805.1 Himantopus leucocephalus | reverse complement strand
CTCAGCCTGTCTTCATAGAAGAGGTGCTCCAGCCCTCTGATCACCTTTGTGATGCAAGTGAATTTTTTGCGTATCAATCTTGTTATTAATTGAATGTCTGAATGGTAAGGCTAACTGAATTTGCATAAATAGCTGTTTATTGAATTTAACTGAGTCAGAATCAAGCACCTATCTCAGTTACACTTTTAAATAACTTTTAGAGAAGTAAATTATTTTAAGGCTGAATTTTTCAAGTTAATAAGTAGATCATGTTACTAGTATTAATTACTACAAACTGTCTGATTCCCCCAAATATGCAGCAATGATAAGAGAAATTAAAAAGATTAAATAAGCACATTAGCTGTAACAAGAGACTTCAATTTACAAAGTAATTGGGACGGGGGGAAGAAAACATTAAAGGGAACAATTTGTAGACTGATGTCTTACTAGCAAGGAATCCTAAATGAAGCTGTAGTATGGAAAGGCTAAAAAAGGGCACCTGTAACACAATCACACGCCCCTCAATACCGCCGGGTAACCTGTGGACCCCTTCTACGCTGGTGGTGAGCAAAGGGCCTGATCACAGGGAGTGGTTCACAGGTTGCTGTAGGTTGCTCGTCATTAGGAGATCTAACAGAAGAAACGGTGCGCTATGCCGGCTCCAGACTCAACAGGACTTCTGGAAGTCAGTGCAGACCTCCTTATTCTTAGGGATGAGAGCTGTAACAAGAAGAACTGAACCGGAGGCCATCAGCAAGGCTACCGTTACTCTTGTCGGTCCCAACCACCAGTGAAATTCTAGGAACTACTTTTATCCCCTCCACATACGCTATTTGCTCTCCTGCATTTTTGATGTTACAGCAATGCTAGCAACTGCTTTTGAGACACCTCTACACAAACGTATAAAATTACCAGATTTAATAAACCTTCAGGAACAACTAAGCTTACTGAGGAAACGCCCCATGTCACACATCCTACAGCTATAGGGATACGTCATCTGTACTGTAATCGCACCAGACGGATCTTACTCTAGCTTTCCACAAGCAGGGACTGATCTTTCCCACTATGGCCTTGTGTACTGGAAATTAATAACAATTATCTGGAAAGTAAACATAATTAATTAATTAATAGCCTATTTGGTGATGAATTTACTGATAGCTCAATTGTAAGTATAATTCCTTCTGTTTGTACTAAAAAAGCACTGCTATTCACATACAACATATTCATTGCATCCCACAGCCAACTCACCTGTAATACCGGATTATAATCTGAAACCTTAAAATTCTACCAGACCATTCTTTTATAATATACAACAAAAGGAGGATAAAAAAGAATAAAAGAAGGGGGGGAAAGAGAAACAGAAAAGACGGCAGGCTGGAGGACCAAGGGCACTGACTTAGTCAAACTCTTATTCACACGGTCCATCAAAATGGAAATGCTAAGCCTGAAAAGGGCCTGCTTTGCCCACCTCACAAGTATCACATGACTAGGAAAAAAGAAAATTTGGGAAGTGGAAAGCTGTTTTGAAAATATATACTCAGATATTCTTCTTTTGCTCAACTGGGTCTACCCCTCTAAAGTATTTCTTCTGAAATTAACTAAAATTTCAGTCCTTTCTCACTGCAGAATTTGATACTATTTTCTGTGCTTCAACTTCTAAAACTCTTAAAGAAAGAGGTTATAGATCAACATGAAATCAAAGCCAGAATGTTTTTATACTTCCATCTGCTTCTACCACACTCCCCTCTTATGGAAAATCACTTTAATCGCATCTTCTTTCTTTATTTTTACTGTCTATTTACTGCCGCAAAACAAACTGGGGAGGGTGGAGGGGGACGGGGGGTGTGAAGATTCCACAAAATTCTTATTTAGGAAAAGTGCCTGAAGGCACCAGAGAACCACGCTTGAGAACTCACATGAAGGATGAGTGTGCATTTAGGTCACCGAAACTGCAGCTAGGGAGATGAGACAGCAGCTCCAGCTTCCTTTCTGACCTTGGGCAAGTCACTCACTTGTCCGAATACTTCAGTTCCTCTCATTCATAAAAAGAGGATTATAATATTCCATTAAGTACAGCTTCTTATACATCTGCCTTTTTAATCTCAAAGAATTTTCAACCCAAAATGACTAAGTCTTGGTATAAGCTTATACAGCATCCAGCGGAGCCCAGGCTCATCCTCAGCCTGGGTCTGCAGCTATTACTGCACTACAACAACCGTTCTTAAGAATTGCAGGAACAAAAGGTTTGTCATGCCTCAAAATAACGTAATGGAAAGAAGTGCTCAAGAACACAAAGATCATCTTTCACGAAACTATGAAAACACACGTCACGCGCGTGCGGGCGCACACACAACACACGAAGGCGTAACAGGATCTGCCCAGAAATTCAAGCAAAGCGGATAAGAAATTTTAACTGTTATTAACTAACTATCAGTATATCTTTAGGGAGATGAAACAAGCCAGGTATAAGCTGATGAGCAACAACAGCTAATGTGGAACCTCGAAAAACAGATTAGAGAAAATTCTACACCTACATTAAAACCCCTTTGGCTCCAGGGAATATATGCTAAAAGCACAAACCCTAGCACGGTTTCATTAAGAATATGGAGACAGATTTTTAAATGTGAAAGAGAATTGTCAAGATACGTCGTACAATTTCCCTCTTTAAAGGAATTTTAGCAGAAGGATCCTTATTTTTTTCATATTGACAAACCTGAACTGGCACATTTTTATACAATGCATGTATAGAAATAGAGAAGGCATAACACAGGGAAAACAAGTTATTCACTGAATTGAGTAGCCTAGGGAGTTAGCAGAGAAATAAGGCTGATATTCTTTAAGAAGAAATAAAGAAGCAAACTCTTTGAGGCATAAAGAATTTCTAAACGGAGTAGAGAAGGAAAATGCTACAAAGGATATGTGACCTCCTATGACATATATAACAAATGACCAAGCAACTTGGACTAAGAAAGACCACGGCAGTAAGGGATTTAAGACAGGATATCACTTTTTTCCAGCAAGACTATAAAAATATATGATAAAAAAATCAAATGGCCTTCAATGTGAACAAGCAGTAAACATTATGAATTTTTAAAATGTATTTGAAGGATGAAAATCCTGCACGAGAACAGAGAGAGGAGAATGGCTAATTAAAACTAGCAAAGCAAATGCAGTTTCTCTAGGCTGTTTCCTCAGCTTCGTTTCAGACACCCTACGTTCCTATATCTAGTACAGCAGGCAGGTTGGCTGGCATCATCAAGTCGAAGTGTTCTTTAAACTGGTAACACAGAGTGCATTTATATCAGACGTCGGTGTTTACACACTGCAGTCTTCCATTACAAATCAGCTGAAAAATACCATTCTGTTATGCTATACACATACCAGTATTCCCTCTAATCTCTGCAACACATACAGTAGCTTTCCATGAGTTACTGAAGTTTAATTTTCTGTTTGTAGCCAAACACCAATCATCGAGTTTTAAAAAAAAATTTCCCACTGAATTTTTCTATGAACTAATTATTTTGTACCTAGTGAAGATGGAAACAGCCAGTATGGGTAAGCTTGCAGAAGTATTTTCCAACACAGTAGGAAATTTTTCTTTCACACATAATTGTTCAGAAACCCACCAAAATTATAAAAATTTGAGATTCTTTCCTCTAAATGGAAAATGTTTATCATTCTCCAATTTCAGAGTGAAAAAAAAAAAGAATAAAATCTAAAATCCTAGCTCTAGTTTTTCTTTATTTTTCTAAAGGAAGGAATTCAACTATATAGCCTGTCCCACTATTCAGCTGGGTTGAACATCATAAATGTCCTTGTAATATTTATATAAGTTCACCATTTTAATGTCCCAAATATATGAATTTTGGAGAGTGAGTACTTGAGCTTCTGAATTTGAACTTATCGTCAAAGAATTCAATTAGGAAAAAAGGAACTGTTATTATCGCTTCTGGCAGTCACTCTGGATTTAGTTCCCTGCATTCACCAGACCACAAATGACTACCTAAAATTGCTTAAGTTTGATCATAATAAAAAGAAAAAAATATCTTTCTTTTCTGGTTCCATTAAGTAATCTCAATTTTGCAGGATGTAACAGTGAAGTTTGCACATTAAGTTCCTAGAAGCTCAATTTTCTTTTAGAAGGTGGGGGGGAAGGAGGAGGAAAGCAGTTTTCCCTTGGAAAAGAAAGAACCAAATGACGGCACCATGTACAAATGTATATCAAAAAATGCAGTTTTTTTGTGGCTTGACTACAGGAAGAAGGGAGGTCAAAGATGCTATTAAAGAAAAAGAGGATCTATCTTAGTCCATTTAAATAATAACGCACGATTGCTTCACGTGGTATATTTCCTACTGCCTCATTCAAAAGAGTTTGAAGTAATGAGATTTTCACAGTTATCTTTTGAAGAATATTCAGTAATCTAATGGCTGAATCCAGACCTGAGTGAAGGTCCTGCGAAGTGTTACGCGCTCCCTGAAATAAAAGCGGAAATCCAAGACTTTACAGAATTAGCCCTTTATACCACATTCCCAATTAAAAGGGAAGAAACCCCAAAATAGTGACATAGGGGGAGAATGTAAAACTAATACAATTAAATGTTAATTTACTTTTTTCTCTGGAGATGTAGGTATGCCACGAAAGCAAACCACCTTAAGTACTACATACAAAGAAAACAGGTTTTGGATGGCTGGGGAAGTGTTGCGCGAGATCAGAGGAAAAAGGCAAAGAAAAGGTCACGCTTCAACACATCCATGTTTAATAAATGTTTGGAGAAGCTGAGGTTGAAAACGGTGGCCTGACCAGTTTGAGGCCAGCAGAATTATGAACACGGTGCGGGAAGTCCAGCACACCAGTAAGAACTCCAGGCTGTCTCCTGGCACAGTTCACTGCTGTGCTGAGAAGCTTTAATCCGAGCTAAATTCGAGAGGAAATAGAATGTCTCAGAAGCTTACGGGACAGATAACTGGAAGTCTTTTATTTGTCGAAAAAAGGAGGAGAAAATCTGGCACGTTTGCAATTTTTGCATGTTACTGGAGTGTTCAAAGGCGACCTAAAAATATCGTATCTGACCCAGAGGAAAGTCCTTACATTGGCTTCATAATTGCTGATGCCTCTAGTTAAGCATATTTAGTATTTTCTATTCAAGGTCCAGTTTTTCCTTGCAGATAAATTTCTCTCAGCATAACAACTGAAATTTTCCAAATAGGACACTTAATTTTGGATGTTTGTTGATGGTTTTTTGTCTTGAGTAAAGCAGCTGAGCCATTTTTTTGGAATGAAGTCTGGTGAAAATAATGCTTTGTGCATGTTAACATTTGGGACGGTCTTATCTAGTACTTTCATGCTCGGAAGCAGATACCTGAATTTTCAGCAGAGGGACAAACCACACAGAAGGAAAATCCTGTTGCCAGCACATAAAACTATTCAAATCTGGCCACATTTTCAGTCTCTGAAAATATTTGCTCAGTTAGAAACCAATTAGAATTTCATAGCTAATTTCTCAGCCCTATGCCTTCTATTCTCACAGCTCCTCCAGTCTGAGTGGACTTTGCATGTGGCTGATCCACAGAGTATCTTGACCGCTCTTAAGCAAACCCTAAGCCATCTCAACGCAACATGTTCCTTTGAGAAGACAAATACTGGAGCATCGCACAGTTGGATGGAAAACCGTCAGTTTGCCTCTTCTCTACAATTAGTGTTTCCACCCTGTCCAGCGGAAAAAAGGTCAAAGGCAATGTGGACTGGGATGCAGAGGAGTGGAATCATGTATATATATGTCTTATATGTATGCATATATATAGTTTTACATATATATTTTATATATACTTTACACACACATATATAGATATACATAAATACCTTTGAGAATTCTATTACAAAAAACTACGTCGAAAGAAATTGCTAGGGTTGTAAAAATCAGGTACTCCAAAAATAGAAATGGCAAAGTGAGAACTGCACATAGAAGCTTGGTTTGGCTCCCTTAGACACACAGCTTCTGATATGACTCCTACGTACATGATCATATGAAATTTCAGCTATGGGAGTTCCACCTCATCCAGAAGAGAAGGGCGTGAATTCAGGCATAGACACCTGGAGTTTGCTTTGCAGACAAGCTGAACACCTGATCAGACCAACAGAAAATGCAGTTTGAACATCTGACGTGCTACAGAAGACACACTACTTCACAAAACCAGATCCTAGTCATTTCAAACTGGATTTCCAATACTAGCAATCACTTTTAATCTATGCCCTAGTTCATATTCACACAGGAGCCAACACAGCCCCACCTTGCAGGGGTGCCATGCTAATTAAGTCGCAAACAATTGCAGATCAGCAAGACACGAAACTGAAAGCAGCACACAAAAGCACTAGGAGACTATTTTTCTTCTTTGTTGATGCAAGGTTTCAGCAGCACTCAGTAAATAACAGAAGAACAATGACTAGAAGAAATACTGACAGGCTACTTATTCCGCAGGAACTCTACAATGAACAAAGCAAAGGTCATCTGGAACGAAGGAAGGGGTGATTTAAAGTTTCATAGGTGACTCTGGGACTTTGATCCCGAGACTTCTAAGTAAGTGCTTGACTTGCTTGACTTTGTACTCTGAGCTTTTCTTTTTTTTTTTTTTTTTTTNTTTTTTTTTTAATAAGAGTATATGTTCGGGCAAGGTCAGTTGTATGTAAATTAGACTAATTTAATGTTACTGGGTGGAATTCAGACTGGAATGTAGAAAATCCCCTACAACACAGGTGAAATTTAAAGGGTTCCTGGTTGTAATTAAAAGTACGCTAAATTGATATAGAGGCAAATCTGTCTGGAGGGAACATAATGACCGCCCTTGTAATGAGTCAATCCAGGCAGAGAAATGCTCAAACCCATAATGTTAAAGTCACCTGCTCACATAGGCAAAAAACGTATGAAAGGCAGCAATATATGACACATGTATTTACCACCTCCGTTTTCTTGGTTACCTCTAGTCTTTCAGCAAACAGCGGCCTAAGTATCATCATCACTCAGAAATAATCAGAACTGTTACCGCTCCTAGAAACGAAGACTGAACATACAGAATCTATCTTTTAGGATGAAAAATCTGCAGAAAAGGGTGTGATGTTCGCTTGGTGGGCACCTCCTGCCATGCACAAAGAAAGTCTGCAGAGTACGTCCAGCTGAAGAATACACAGCAGCTGCCACCCAAAGCACAGAATCCAAATGGATTTAGACACCTCGCAGGGTTTGCCGATAACCTGAGCATTGAATTTCTTGAGGACAGACTTCAGCTCTCCCTACATCCCATTTTAGGTGCCAAAATTATCTTTCTGGGGTTGCCTGGGTTAGCAGTTCATTAATGATAATACAGACTACTGATAACACAGATGAATCTTCCCTGTTCTGCTAGGTACCAACAGGAGGGAGGAAATTCCTGTATTTGTAGCAGCAGGCACCCGCCCCTTCTCAGATTCTCAAACAGACCCTTGACCGCATCTCTCTCAGCTGCCTGCCCGAAGCTGTTTCTGTTTGACATAGGATCCCAGGACCGCTCTGATACAGGTCCCTAAATCATATCCCCTTGGCTGATAACTGCTGCTGCAGCCTGCCAGACCTGACTCCAACAGAGCTTTTCTTGTGGAAGACGAGACACGCTACTAAAAGGCCGTGATGCAGAAAACAAATTCTTCAAAACAAAGTATGATTTATTTTGTCAAAAGGCATACAGCACTCAGACAAATGGACTTACAATAGCAGAGACCAAGGCATGTACTGTTACCCCTTGGCGTCACCTTCAGCCTCCAGGTAGACGTGATTTAACCTTGACGTCCACCGCTCCCTCGGGTACCTCGTTACGGCTGCCCCGGCCCCCGGCTCTCAATCAACCTCCAGCAGCCTGTGGCAGCCGCCCGCTCCTCTCTCTGCCCGGTTACAGCAGTCCAGTCTTCTACCAAATCAGTGTCTTCTGATCTCCTCCTGCTCTTTTTTAGCAAGACAGCCCTGCTGCTACTATTAAGACGTCGCAGCTCGTGGATATAAATATGACCGCTCTGTTCAAGTATTTCTGGAGTGCCCTTTTTTAGTCCCTTATTTTACATTTCTTGCCTGTTTTTTTTCTTTCTCTCTGTTCCCCTATCTCCCTCCTACATATTTCACTTCACATGGTGGAACTCACTCCAAAGAGCCAGCCAGACACTATAATCATGCAAAATAATTCAGAGATAGAGGAATGGATGGGCAGAGAGAGAAAACCTTGGATGCATGCCCGCTCCCAGGCAAGAGATGTAAGCAAATCCTGGTATCCGTACAGTCCCTGCATTCAGACCAGGGCTATTTCCATCCCTCCTGCTCCCATAGCTGGAAGCTATGAACTTTATTACCCATCCTGAGCTCTCTTCTTCTCCCTCTCCCTCCAGGATACAGAATTCCTCTCAGAAACCAGATTAAAATGTATCTTTTAAGAGAAGACATCAATCTTAGCCTTCCCCTGTGGTGTTCACCCTACTGTAACTTCCCATAGGAACGCTGTGAAAGTGCCATTCTCTCTACCGTAGAAACCTGTAACTGTATTGTAAATGTTCAATAGAGACATGAAAAAGGAAAGTAACAAAAACCCAAGACGCACAGCGGTGTTCAAGAGCCACCGGTCATGAAACGACATGCCTAAAGATCATCAAAGGAATTACTTTAATAGTTTTGAACGGCACCTTGTCTACACTTTGCTTTTCAGATTCAGCATTTAGTGCTGAATATTTTCTCCTACGTTAGCCAAGTCTTCTCTTACAAAGTAATTTTCGCTTTCTCAAAACCCAGGGGAGTGGAGGTAGCATAGACGAAATGAAATACCATGGCATTTTTCCGTCTTTCTCCAATGTTGGGGGTGTGAAAGTCCAGAGAACGAGCTGTAAACAGCAGATAGCACAGTAGGTGGGGAAAAGTGGGAAGGAGGGAGTGACTCGGTGAACTGATTGAACAGGACAGTACACTTAGATGAAATTAATTTTCAGTGTTGAAATTATGTTGCAGTAGTGATGATCAGAAGAAAATATTGATAGCAATAAAACGGATTTCTAAAGAAACCGGCACTGCATCAGAAGACAGCACGTTGACACTATTTATGTTAATTTCTCCAGGTTTCATCCCCATCTGCATTATTGTTGACACCTCGTGTAGCCAAGCAAATAACTCTCAAAGAGCCAGGGAGGGAAAGTAAATGATTGCAGCTGCCATTAGACTCCTATATATTGTCGTAAGCAAACTTATCAACTCATTACGACCTTGATCTAACAACCCCCGTAGTCAGCTCAAAGGCTCATCGAGTAGCGCATTTTTAAATGTTATTTCACAGAGAATGTTTCTAGAAAGTTACATTTCTCTCACCGGTTTTCAATTATAACAAGCAAGACTGTGGCAGAGGAGGGTGGGAAAATAAAAATGAGAACGCAGAAGGAAATCAGAGGCAAGTGAATCAAAAGCAATAAGCAAACCTCTTTCGATAGTCAGGTGGGTTTTCAAAACTATTTAACAGGTCACAGATAGTAAGGGACACTTACTTGGGTCACCTTAGCATTATGTTAGCACGTGTCCTTTCCAATTTCATCACCGCAGAACCTGACTCTCCAAGCGTATCCTCACACATGTAAATAACTTTAAATAAATTACAGCAAAGTGCTGTTGGCTTGTAATTCAGGCACTCTAACGAATCTTCTCGCAGGGGCTCTTTCCAGTGGGGAAGAGGATATGCTGAATCATAAACTCGCATTTATTCAAAGCAATGAAGGACAGATTTAGGCAACTGAAGTCAACAGAAAAATTCCAACCGACTTCAATGGACCCTGAATCCTCCGCGAAGTTCTCAACAGCAGTTTGCCTTGGCTTGAGTTCAGCTGCTGCCCCTCTCCTTCAGGTGCAGTTGCCATTTGGTCAAATTAACTGTTGTCAGATTCAGGAGATAGATGGGATTTTGGATCTGGCTGTGTGGCTGCCCCTGTTACATTTTCATTTTATACACCTGCCGCTCCTTTTTTAATTTGAAAATTACTTTGTTATACTTAAATTGCTTCCAAAGGCAGCCCGTCCAGGCCAGCAGATGCACTAATGAGGGTTCTTTATCTTTAAAATGTGCAAAGGGTAATTTTCTTGTTTCATTTAATTTTAGAAAGATTTTAGTCCGTTATTTTTCAGTTCGTATTTAATCCCAGAATGAAGGGACAGAAACATAAGGTTCTTTGCTGTAATCTTTAATGGATTAGTGGTATTGATCAAAGAGCTTTGGGTGCTGATGTGAATTTGTCACTTAATCTTATAGGCATGTTTATCTATTTACCAAGAAATCAGAGTGTCAAGCTAGCAGTGGTACGAGGCCAAGGGCTGGTACATCTGCTTCCATAGCTGGATACACTTATTAGGGAAAGGAAATAAATGGTCAAATTATATATCATTGTGTATTACTGTGGGGATTGCTGTTTCTTTTTCCAACTCAGAATTCCCCTTAACTTCATCTAAACAGAGCGGTTTCATCAGGGATGGAGCAATGCAAGACAACATTCTGTATTAAATTAGGTAGTAACCTGTGCAGTGCATGTTAATGGGAAGAAAAGCTGCATCGCTGGGATTTCTTTCTTTTTTAATTAGATACAATCAGTTTGACAAAAGGACATTGAGTGGTCTTGATTTTCATTTCAGAGAGATGTGATCATACTTACAATATGTTTGTTAGGCAATTTTAAAAAATGCCATATTAGATTATTAAATTAACTCTCCACGTATATGGTATTGGTAAATTAAATCTGAAGTGACCTTGAAGAAATAAAAGTTTCAAATTTTAAAAAGGACAAGTTTTTGAAGGGAAAATAAGATTCTCTTGAAATTCACAATGTGTTTACTGTGTGTTCAAAATTTCAGGTCTCTCACTCCCTCCCAAACTCTTTCTGGAGTGAGGATTCTGGGATCTTGACCGTTCACAGGAGGAAACGATAACTGAGAAAAAAAAGTATGTCAGTTGAAATACAATGTAAAGCCACTGTGATTACAGCCTGGCAGTGGTTCAGGAAGAGCGGGGAAAATAAAAAGGAGCTAAGACAGGGCTACTGTATCGGCTTTGTATGAGAAGGTAGAGAACAGGGGTTCTCAACACACGCTGGTCCAGAGTTTCCCTTTGGTCCAAAACTGGTCCATTAAACACTTAATCTGGCCTTTTGCCAGCCACCAGGATCTGAAATGACCTGGGAAGTAGGGTGCTAGCCCTGCTCAGGCGTGGGGAAAGGATGGCTGATTGGCAGAGGAGATCAGAAAGGCAAAGGGGATCACAAGATATTTTTGGCCATTTTGCAAGGTGGAAGAGGACTTGTGCCAGCACTGGAGGGGTTGAAAAGGAGGTGGTGAGAGCTTGCCCAGAAGGCTGGGGCAGCAAAGTGGGCCAGCGTGGCTGTCAGCTGCACAAAGGCAAAGGGCAAAGAGGACTTTGGTGCCAGGGAAGGAAGATCCATGATGAAAAAGGAGAAGTTAAAACAGAGGAACATTGTTTATGCAACAGGTGTTGAGAAGGTCCAACATTTCTAGTCATGTGGCAGAGATGGTGCAGTAAAAGCATCACAATACTGTGAAAACCAGTGCTGCAAAGTAAACTGGAAAGCCAAATGAGCCAGAAAGGATGGAAACCGCCAGTAAAGTGTAAAGCACAGACTTATAATCCAACAAGACGGACAGCTAGCTTCCATGAAGCGTATTTTAGAAGACTGCAAGCTGAATTCAGATGTAGCACTGGCTTTCAATTATCAAGACTTTCATGTAATATTTGCTCCTGGAAATAAAAGTTCATAGCCTTTTTCAGAGTTCATAGCCATAGTTCATTACCTTCTGGATAAGGTATTTGAATGTAATAACCTCTGATCTCTTTGCTCTTTCTTGCTGCCTCATTCCTAGTTCCTACCACTGAACTCCAATCTCAACCTACACTTTCTGTCAGTCCTGTTCCTTTATCTGAATCTGATACCACTACTTATTCACAGCATCTTTCAGCTAAACTGATCTTAGCTCAAGAGATGGCACTTCTCCTGCAGACTCAGGAGGCTATAATGTTTTTTAGCACTGACACGGCTTAAATGTGTCAGCTGGGACCGATTCTGGTTCCCTGTGCTTGAAACTTTTCTTCTGGGAGTATAATGGTTACTCAAGCATATCTGCTCTTTTTCTACCAAGAACAATTGCAGGTATTTTAAAAGCTATGGATGATACCTCCAAAAGCCTGGCAGCACTGACTGGAGAGTTTTTCTGGAGTACTGATATGAACCATTCTCATCAGCAACTTTGTAAGAAGCACATTAACCCTGATCTTCAGGAGCCACTTTCAGCTGTATCAAAAGTGTCCCACTAAAACAGACCTCCAGTTCCTTCAGGACATCCTGAACTCAGATGTATCCTCTTCTCACTTTGGGTCAGGAAAAATGCACTTAGTGGACTGTAAACATCTTTTTACATCTTTGTTTGGTAGTATGAAGCAACGAGGCTTCTGCAATTTATGTTTCTGACTATCGGTGTAATCTTCCATGTAGCAACACCTTTATTTTCTCTGTTTAAGATAATTCCATAAAATTCCTGCTAGTTGTAATGAAACAGCTCAGCAAAGTTTCTTAACGGCACACAATTCACCATTGTTTTGTCCACCTGCTCCAGGCTGCGCACAGACTCAAGCGCAGCTAGAATCAGAAGACAAAGCAAGGAGGTCTATAAAGGGCATTATCACTGGAAAGAGACACGAGGATTTACAACCTTTCCTCTCTGGGCCAATGCTTTACTGCAAGTAAAGGCCTACTGCTACAAACATTCTGCCAACAGTGCAGTAAGAGTGACATCCACTAGAAGTTAAGCAGTTGTATTTGATAAAATTGTAATCATTGCTCATATTTTTTAACAGAATAATTCCAAATATCATGGAGAAAAAACGAACTCTTGTCATAGGAGTTATTTTTCCCCCGGTTTGGACAGTGGAAGTAACAGGAGAAGGAGCAAGAACGAGGTGGAGACCAGAAGAGTCACAGGAGAACCAGCCAAAACAAAACCTACCGCATTTCTTCTGACCTGAAACAACAAAGCCATCAAATGAACCTGCAAAATGGGAAGCCACACGTTTGGCTAGACACAGAAGCCATCAGATGCAAACACCATACGAGTGGTGCTCACGCGTACACTGCCCTCGACGCTTTACCGTTTTTTCCCCTGTGCGGAGGAGATAGAGGCCTGGTAACCTACAGAGCCGTCCCACCTCTGCGTAAGCAGCGGAGGTTGTTTATAAGAAATGTAAACCGTTAAAAAAAAAAGATGCTGAGGAAACTTTAGAAATGGAGCTGTTGTCAGCAGAGATTAAATTGTATACCAACAGCACGACATTTATGCACTGCTACTTAAACTGTGACAAATGGTTGCAAACATGATAGTTTCAGGATCTTTAATCTAAATGAATGGTGCTTTTAGCCTACCTCTGACTGGAATTCATTTTGGAAATAAAGAAGCATTTCCTACTCGGTTGTGTACAGAACTACACCACCAATGATTAAAAGGGCAGGAGTTGCAGCTTTCACAGCTCTCGACAGTACTGCGCTGTACTGTAAGAAGTGGAACAGGCTGTCTTTACATATTTATTCCTTTCCGAGTCCCAAGCAATGCCTGCAATGTAAATTAAGATTTTACCTACCTGTCGACCTTATAGAAATTGTTTTCAAGGAGTTTTTTCTCCTCTTTCATTTTTCTTGTTATAACAACATGCATAATGTAAGCTCGTATAAGGCAGCAGAGATTGCATTAAAATGTAATTTTTAAAATAACAGATATCTCAAATGGCAAGTTACTCAAAAATCATTTCCATCATTATCAGTTTAAATGTAATATTAACTCCTGGAGAAAACTGATGGCATAGGTAGTTTATCCTACTTACACTGAATTTATTCCTGTATTATCCTCAGAGACTCTCAGCTGAAGGAATTAAAAGCACAATTCTTACAAACAGGTATTTACAAAGTCATTTTTTAGTGTCTATAGTCTTGTAATAAAATATTTATAAAATAATCTAATTGCAAACATTCCAAGGTGTTCTTCAGCTGATAGCACAAGAGAAAAATTCGCTCTTTTATCCCGCACCCCCACCTCCCCAGTCTCAATCAGTGGCTTGACTGTACCCTTTGGAGATTTTGGAATTTAAAAAAAAAAAAAAAAAAAAAAAAAAAAAAAAAAAAAAAAAAGAAAAAAAAAAAAANCCAGGTACAGGAAAAGATGTCAGGTGAAAAACATTTCTTCAAAAAAGAAACAACTCATCACAAATACAAAAATGTGAATTTGGCACAAAATCAGATGACCAGCTTCTGATGTGACATTTCTGCAGCAGTCCCCTTCCACAACTATAAGATTTGCAGCCGGTGGGAGACCCGAGGTGGTGAACGGGGTGACGCGCTAAGAAAAAGATCCCTTAAAGTTGCCACTTTAAACCCTGAAGTTTACTCCAGCTTTTTTACAGCTCCTATATTTTTGAAAAGACAATAAAGACAATCTTCCCTGTTCCTTTTTTTTGAGGAAAAATACAATCTTTGTTCAGAAGAAATTCTTCTGATGAAATACTTAACTCAGAACAAGGTTAAAATAAAGTTAAAGCTGTTTTTAAGAGCAGGAACGCACTGCCATCTCGTGGAGTCTGTGCCGGGAGGCTGTGCGGACGCAGCCAGGCTGATGCTCCGGGATGAAACACGGTCCAGCCTCTGTCACCTCGGCCTCGTCACCCCAGGAACGCCGACACACATCATCTTTCTGTGCACACAGCCACATGTTAAAAAGCAAGTCGCTGTATCTTTGGAAACCGTAAGAATTTTCCTAAGGAAATATGTCTGACCAAGCAAGATAAAAGACCTGTAAAAATACATCTAATGCAGACATCAGGATGAAATTCTGAGTTACGTTACCTCCAAGGCTGCCTCTGTACTGGGACATTTGCACCTCAGCAGCCCATTAAGAAACCAGTCCCAGCACAGAGGGAGTTTTGACAGGGAAAGCTGAGCTGTCTGCTGATGTAACAGTAATACCTGCCACCAAAAAAAAATGCATTCTAACAGTAAAGTATGGGTTTTGTGGCAGATGCAGATACGCCGGGCTTCTGCGGGCACAAGCGTGTCCATGGTCACCCCTCTGTGCAACCCTGACCAACACGGAAACGCTGACAGGACTCCGCAGCACGGCCCGCAGCTGTTCTGGCAACCCTGCCGGGAATTGCCGAGATGTAACAGAGTATCGCCCTCTCATTTTTTTTTATCAGTGTCTGTTATTTCAATATATTAGAGCTGAGATATTCGAAGCTGCCTGAGGGTTCGGAGAATTAGATTCAAAATGTTCTAGGCAGTTCTGAAAATTCCTAAGAGAGTGATTTTACAATGCTATGAGTCTGATCCTTCAATCCCTCCTTGTGTAAGGAGCGCTTACTTAGAGAAATAGTTTAAGTAGTATTGTCTTAGAGCCAAATTTTGACATTTAGCTGCTGGTCATGCCAGTAGCACATTTTTTCTCATGCTCTCCAATCTACAAGTAAACTCAGAGTGAGCAAAAGCTGCCTTCTTGCCTTTGGGCAAGGTGCACTCCTGGACGTGCACCAAGAGAAGAGAGCCCCTAATTCAGAGATGCTGTAATTGTGAGAGACGCACTCAGCACACGTAAGTGGAAAATAGGTTCCTTACATGTTGTGTTAAAAGTGGGGAAGACTTTAATTATTTTGGAGAAAAATATGTCTTGGTTTGCTTGCCTGCTATTGTGCCGTGGGGTTTTTTTTTTTTTTTTGAGCTGGGGGCTTAAAAANCGGACTTAAAAACCAGCAAAAGCTAACAGGCAGAGGGAGAGGAAGAATGGACCCATGCGTCGTACCAGGGCGCGCTCAGTCTGAATGAAAAGATGCAGCAGAGAGCGGGCTGCTGCAACCCCAAAACCAACTACCTGCTGAAGGTGCAGAAACCAGTTGGGAGCAGTTTCAAGGTCCCAGCACAGACAAAGACCACGCAGACAGCAGACAGACTGACGACCGATGTCAGTCAGACCAACAGAGAGAAGGTAAAGTAAGCTTACCTCTAGTTTTAGAGCGATACCAAGGACAAACAGGACCTACTGAAAGCGTAGAGTTCAGGGGGGAACAGATGTGTTAGGCTTTTTGCATGAATTTTCAGGGAAACAAATGGATGTAAGCATCCTGCCTGTGTGCCTGCATCCGGCAGCCCACCCAGTAACTTTTTAATCTTTCAGCCAGTTTCACCAAGTCCGGCAGAGAGGTAGCCGGCTCGAACGCCCTGTATTCCTAACACAGTTTGTCAATGCAAACGCTTAGACAGCGATGATGCACTTTGCACCCCCGTCAAGAAAAAAGCTGCAGCATGAATCAAAGCTCAGTCGTAACCAAGCTCCAAAACAGCACAAAACCACAGGAAACCAGACTTCAGGCGTTCTGCATTTTGTAGGACTAATAATGCTTACTCTAACGCATTTCTCGCTAGCACTAAATTTAGTGGCTGGTTTTCCTTCCAAAAGCATTCAAATTATTATATCTCAGGTGGTAAAAAGGAGATGGGGTGGAATGCTGATTTGATTTAAAAACAGGATGAGCAGTGGGATTTCATTTGGAAAGGAGCACAGAGATAGACCCATCTTTTGAAAGAAACAGCCAGGAGAAAATGAAAAACAGGTCATAGCTCACCCTGAAACCATAATGCCTGTGAAAAAGTCTGGCCTGAGTAAAGGATGGAAGCAAATATTCTCCATTCATGTCTAAAATAGTGCTTCCAGGCAATTTACTCTGTACCCAGTGCACCAGAATGGGTGTTCACACCCCACAAAGTAACCTTGAACAAGGTGCAAAAAACGCTGTGCATAAGAAGCTGGCATGAGTTTCTAAAATGCCCTAAGTGTCTGATTCGATCCAGTGAAGGGTTATGAAATGAGGAAAAGCTGAGGTTTTTCCACCTCGCTCCCAGCTGGTAATTGCACTCATCATTCTTATTGTATATAGGAGACCATGGCGTACCGTGTGAGGATATATTTTGTTATGCAGGGTAGAGATGAAGAACCTAGACAGTATTGGCAAAAGCTTGGCAGGGACTTCAGCATCACAAAACTCAAACTAAAAAATTATGGTCAGCTCAGATCTGCGTTACTCTTTATCGAAATCACTAAAGCTTGGAGGGTTCAGAGGTTGGGAGGGGTTTTGCCCATGTCTACTGCAGATTCAGTTCTCTAACACAGTCACTGGGTTTCAGTAACTCTTTTCTTCTGCCCATACCCATTAAAATCTTCTCTTTAGTGCCCACTGTTTCTCAAAATACATGTGGATGAGCATCAGAGGATTTTTCTGCAACACATTTGGTAAGCTCCGTAATGCTGAGATTAAAAAAGGACACTACACCAATAAAAACAAAACCCTTATAAAGCCTTTGATGAAAACATGACCTTAGTACATNTTATAAAGCCTTTGATGAAAACATGACCTTAGTACATTTTCTTCAATATACTTTGGGTTTTAATACGCACTATTCCAATCACTTCTCAAAAATGATTTAAGCATATGTGGACTAATAACTTACCACATATTATCAACTGATACATATGTAAGAGCACATCATTTTATTAGAAACATTGCCAGGTCTCGCAGAAAGTAAAACATGGATTCAGATAAGCCTGGTTCCAGTCCTGCAGATCAAAAGCTACCCCAGGTAGTGACACGTC
>RSEF01000007.1:35556650-35587717 GCA_003993805.1 Himantopus leucocephalus | reverse complement strand
TTTTTCCCCTTAATTTATTTTGTAGATCCCACTGGAACATAAAATCAAACCAGATTTCAAGTATATTACACTTAGCTGTAGAACATACAGAAGTAAGACTATACCAAACTGCATTATGTTGTAGATGGTTTAATGTCTTGAAGTTTGACAAAATTATTCTGACGCGTAAGCATAAGGAGCAGCATTAATGCTGAGCTTTCAACTTTTAGTCCATTTTTTCTCTCCTGGGTCACATTAATACTATGTAAACAGGGGTATTTTGGAAGGGATTTCAGCAATAAACAAACCCACACATATTTCCGTGACTCATGAGAAAGCCTACACAGGCCAGCTTACATTGACCTCTGTGGTGTCTTTTGAATCATATCCTGCTGATCAACGCTACATGTCTCTACAGTTTGCATCAACAAGAATGTGAAATGGCAAAATTCTCTTGGCACTAATCTCTCAAGCCACATCTAATTCTCTTTTTTAATGAGGCATCGAATTATTCCGTACGGCGAGATGCCTGTCAGTTCGCAGCATAGCTCGGTGCATGCTGCTATGCCACCAGAGATAAACAATCAGTAGGATTGATCAGGCAGGCAATCAGTTAAACAAATCTGAGTAGAAAAAAAATTTGCACATGCACTGTTTGGATGAAATAGATATTTTGATAAAGTTGCATAATGAAAATATGTGATGTGTGAATGCAGTGACTGGCAGTAACTAATTAATAGAGAGTTAGCTTTTGCATAAATGATTTATTTTCTAGAGTTGCAATGGGAGGAAGGTCTAGAGATCAGAACATGGAGATCCATGGTCAGTTCCCCCATTTTCCCACAGATTTAGCCTTGAGTCATTTAGTTTCTCCTTTGTGTAGCAGCTCCGCTCCTCTCTTATAGAAACAAAAATAATTGTGCAAGGAACACCCCCTTAGGGCAACGGTGGACCTTCTTTTCAAGGGGAAAAGGCTGGGAGTAAATTATGTACTTTTGTGAGAAACACAGGGCAGGCAGCTATGGTGCTGGCCATCCTCTTCCAGGCTGGACATCTGTGAGTGTGGCCAGGTGCAGGTGTGAGCAAGACTCAGCAGACAGGTCGTTGCGGTTATGTGACACTCATTAACTGGTTATGTAGCATATAAAATTTTTAGGGGAAAATGGTGTCAATGTAGCAAGCAGTCTTAAAAAAAGACACACCAGAAACCACAACCCAACTATATCCTCCCTACGCCTGCTGCTAAGCTGTCCTACCCATACTTGCCGTCATACCCATGAGCACCACAACAAAATAGTTAGTAGATGCTTACTCATACCCCTAGGAAATGCTTCAAGTATTGCTGGTGACAACTGGATTACTGTTTAATATCTTTGTCATGATCTCATACCATTAAGCCAGTAGTGATTCAAGCGCTTTGGTCACTCAAATCTGCTCTGTTCGTCATTAAGTCAATGAGTTTCTATTGAGTTTGAAGGGCAGCAAATAATCAAATCAGGCATTTTATCACCTGATTTTGCTGCATCCTGGTTTAACTGTCACTATTTAAGGCCAAGTGATGGATATATTGATTTCTGCATTTACCTACGTCCTAGCCAACACATCATCTCCTCTGGATTTATTTATGCGCAAAGGGGTTGTCAGCTGCTTTACAGAATCTTTTTTTTTTTAAAACTCATCTGTCAAAAAAATCTCACCGAGTATCAAGATTTCATTAAAAATCCTCATCCTCTACTTAGGTTAAAGCGTATTGAGTGTCTTTTTAAAAAGACAGGGAGGATTCCTTTCTAGCAAAACCCCGTGAAACTAGACTCCCATGCTCTCTCATTTTCGCGTATAGGAAAGATCCCTCTGAGAAATAGTGATTCCTTTTGAGCTTCGTATCACAAAAGAGTAGCACATCTGAAGAAGTCACCGTCCAGCTGCTTGTAACGGGTCTTGCTGCCAGAAGTTACCTCCCTCCAGCCTGCTGGCTGAGCTGCTTGTGGGATTTCTCCAGATGAATCATTTAGCATGGGCAGCCTCGATAATAACAGGTTCTTATCAAGCAGGTGGGGTGGCGCGGTTGGATCCAGCAGAGGACACGTGTCCACAGCTTAAGGGAATATGGTTTTACAGGGAGCAGAATCCAAAGCTCTTGGAGCAGGTTTCTATGTCTAATGTGAAAGTCTGATGTAAAGTCTGATCCTCTAAAGCTTAATAAACATTTTAACGAGGAAACATATAGATGGTTAGTTTAACTGAGTAATAGTCTAAGAGTGCTTGGGTGGGAAACTCGGCTGTTTAGGCGGAATTGTAAAGTTGTGAGCTAATTCACTGACGTGCAGTGTAATTTGTGATTAAGGTTATCTGCAATATCTAACCTTTTAGTAAATGCCAGCTGCATAACGACTGTCAGTTTTCTCTCCTCAGATATTACATTGCAGAAGGTTCTATCTGACCATAAGAATCTATTTAATAAGACTCTAATGGGAAATGACCAGTATCTGAGTATTACAGATTAAAAGTGACAATGCTAATTGACTGCAGAGGTATCTACATGAAGAGGGACCAGAAAAATCATTTAAGTCTAAATGAAATTGGACTGATTTGATATTTGAAAAAGCATTACATTCCTCTTGTGTTTGGCAGCGTGAATTAATTGCTCCCTGTGTCAGGCAGAACTGGTTTCTATGTAGCAATAGGCTAAGATTGGTGGGGAGTGAAGAACATTAACTTGGGGGGTTTAGAAATACGTATTAGTTTCCTAAAATTAGAAGTATATGGGAAGGTTTGTATTGTACATAATTTTTACGGTGAGGAATGGAATTATATTTTTTATATGCAGAAATCAAATTCTAGAAAAATTTAATGATTTGATTGTTGTGGATTTGTGATTGCTAGTAAACCAAATGGGGTGCACAAGCACATTTCTGCTCTGAGGATGCAAATTTAATTACCTTTTTTCTTAGCTTTTCAAAAAGCATTTAGTAAATAAATAGAACAGGGAAATAGAAAATCACAGTTATATTTTCCAAGGAGTAATTGGTAGCAATCATAACAATAGGAAAATGATCATACATGGCATATGCTTATCTCAAAAATGACTTAAAATCATTAGGTATCAGATAAATGCAAGTGCTTAATTTCTATACAGTTTGCTGTGCCCAAATCTTTACTTTCAGTCAAAGAGGTTGCAGCATAAATTCTGTATACGATTTTTTAGAGGTCTAAGAAGGGAATCAGACACATAGCATTGATTCCAAGTAACATGCTATGTGCATAGAAAATGCAACATTTTCATATGTAGATGCATAAAAAGGTCTTGGAAAATAAACATTAGACATCCTTTCAAAGTCCCAAGATACTGAGAAAAATTCTCTTCTAGCATGCATCTATGTGCTTCAAAATACTATGGGAAAATAGTTGTAAAGATACAGAAAAAGCTTAGGGGTTCAATATATGCTGCCACTGTGCCCCCCCATCTAATCAGGTTAAATGTCTTGTGTATTACAGCAGCACGAGCCACCTTGCCAGATTTTATTTTATTTTGTTTTGTTTTGTTTTGTTTTATATAAAAAATAGTGTGTCAGTTCTCTGGTTGTTTTTAAAACCTACATGAATGCAGGGAAAACTGCCAATGAGTTCAATACAGAATTCAGTGAGTTAATACAGAAAACAGTTATGTATGTGCTTAAATTCAGTATGTGAGCAATTCCATTGAAGTTGGAGGAACATGTGGCATGGTTCAAACTAAATGGATCCATAAGTCTTTGCAAAATCATCTGCTTAGCGTCTCTGGTGGAAGATAAAGAAGGAAAGCAGCATGGTAATTTTACAGGAATATGCACTGAAATATGCCCTGCTTTTCACTGACCCTGCTGTACCCCCAGCTCATACCTAGGAATGTATGCTATGTACTCTGTGGGACATTCTACCAATGCTAAGAAGGAAATAAAGATGGGAAACAAAAAAAATAATAATTCTAAATTTTTTTAAATACTATAATTGTGTTACTGTACAATTTTCAGATTAAGGTTCGGGTAGTTTATTTTTAAGGTAACATTTTTTGTGTTCTGCTTATATAATGCATAGGATTAAGGTAAAATGAAGACTGTTCTTAGAGTCCAGAATACAGGTTACGTTTACTTTTACACAAGAATTGATAGACCATTCATATAGCTGCTGCAGTGTAAAATAATAATCCACAATTACTTACACAGCATGGAGTTGGGAAACATATCAAAATAATCAGCATGAAAGTGAATAACAGAATGTGTTGAACTTAAATATATGGCCTAATTCTCCCGTTGTATCAGTTTTAGGCCAATATATCTATTGCAATATAAAAAAACCCCACACAAATCATTTCACTGATTCCAGTGCAGCTGGTCCTTAGATAAGTGAAAAAGTTTAGACTTTCATTCTGTGGTCTTTAATTTGAAATGAAATGTACAGTGTTTTTATTGCCTTTGATTTGTTGTAATTAAAAATGAATCAGTACAGTGCTAAAGAACACAAAGTGTGTGGAAATTTATATAAATACTATAACTTTGGTTAAATTTGATCATAATGGCCATTGAGGTCTTTCTGTTGCACAAATTCAAAGCTTTTTGAAGCTGGTCTGCATAATTCAGTCAAATATAGATATCCTATAGCTGCATATTTATATTTGTTATTCAACATCCATATTTGAAGTCATATCTTTGCATTCAGCTCACTAGTAACTTGGCTTACCACTCTTGCAGCTTAAATATCAAACCCCAGTGTCAGTCTTTTCATAAGTAATCTATAAACTGCCACTTGCTCATTCTTGATCTTGGGAGGAATATTTTTGAAACCTGGCTAGATTAGCAAGTAATTGGATTGATTCGTGTGTGTTCTGCAAAGGTCAAAATTGACCAGGTGTTATTACAGAGTAACGTACCGATTGACTAGTGGCTAACTTGGTGGTGAATAAAGTCATTTGGTTTTCTCTCTACATGAAGTCTACAGTTACTTTACCCTGTCCTTTAATCTTGGCTTGCCTAGGAATGAAACTGTAAATTGTGGTTCTTATGACATTTTATGGTGAGCAGTGGTATGCAGAGGTTCTGCAGAACAAAATTTGAGACCCTCATCTATATGATCTGATTTATCGGGCCAAATGTAGGACCCTAACACCAGTTTATATCAAAACGAGCATTTCCCCTGCTGTACAACTCGCTCGCTTTTGGCTGGGCTAGGCGCTGTGCTTCTCGCACGTCTGGACATCAGCTGGGAAAGTCTGCTCCCCTCTGTGCGAACTACACCTTGATAATCCCATAGCTGAATACCAGAGATGACCTCTTTCTCTTTCTCAGCTTAAAACAGAGGTGAGAGGTTGTTTCATGTATTTTTGTGCTTTTATATTAACATGAGATGTAATTGTAGGCAGGAACAATACGTTAGCGCAAGAGGGAATTCCACATGAAAGTGCAAGACGTGTTTCCCCAAAATGATATTTATTAAGCATTGTAGATATTTTAAAAATATGGCAGAGCAAAAGTCCTGAAATATTTTACTTTCAAGAGTTTTAGCCAATTTTCAGTCATCTCTTAACTGTAAAGCAGAGATTATATTTTATATTTTTCCCTCATAACATAATAGATGGACAATGAGAGAATGAATATAAAGGTAAGAAAGGCTATTTTTTCTGAAGATCACCACTATGGAGCGGAATGTGTGTCTGCACAGATTTGCACGAATAGCTCCAGCAGACAGCATACAGATAAATCATTTCTAATACCACAAGACACACCAAAATATAGTTCCGGCATTTTTTTTCCCCTGCTTTATCTTCCTCAGTTTATATAGGAAAACTGCACATATCCATTAAAAAATATGGTTTACTTTTTATTTTTTTAAACATCAATATTTTGCCAGAATCATTTTTAACCTAACTGTAGAATCCATCACTGTCAATAGATATAAGAATCGCTTCAATTTTTTTTCCTCTCCAACAACTTACCATTTTGACATGTAAAGAAGAGTCATTTTGTAAAATTCTAAACTTTTACAAAGGTAAGAAATGGCAAAATAATAACAACATTTGTCTTCTGTCAAGAAATATTGACATGGTATTACTACAGCAAAATTGGTTTGTGTTCTGAAGTGTGTCTCATAGATAAATCAGATTTGAAACTTTTTTGAGGTAACTAAATTGTACTTTAGTACTGATATATACAAGAATATCAAGACTCATGATACTGAATTTCTTTTTTTTTATTATTTGCTTTTACAAAAGTGGGATAAAATCACTTCAGTTTGCAAAAAAACATTCCTGCTCTTTATCTGCCTTTACTTTTTTTACACTTCACTGTGATGTGATTCGCTATGTCAATAAGTGGACAGTGCATCCTCAGCCTCATACATTAAGAGGCAGTGGTGAGATGATTTATATACAGATTTACGGAAAGGTGCCTTTTCCTTATCAGATTAAATAGATACCATTCCAGCATTTTAGGATAAGTACATTTATATTTCCACATAATTAAAATGTGAGTGAGACAAAGCCAAAATGGCTTTGTAAAATCTTTAGAGGCATATGATGTTTCTCAGGCTCTGTGCTGAATACTTCTGCAGTGGTTGTACAGCTTGGTGAAGGACTTGCAGAAGATTTGGATACCGCTGCTCCTCGTGGTCATGCTTTACTGAAAATTGTTAAGCTGACATCTGGCTGAGCATCTTCTGGCTTCAGGGCATCCTCCATGCCGTCATAGGAGGTGCTCGGCCACTTTGCCAAATGCATGGCTTGAACTGGTTTCTTCATGCCTTGCTCTGCAGAACACCAATGGCTTTCCCCCATGAACTTGAAAGGAACAGCAGCAAACAATTAGCAGTTCTTCAATACTAGAAAATACCCATCTGCTCTTGGCACCACTGTTTGTCAACATATAAATAGCTACACTACCAGCAAATGGAGCAATTTTCTGCATCTGGCTCATACTTCCTTTCCTCCCTATGCAAGTGACATTTGCAGTTCAGTAAAAGGAATTAATATATTCACAAAAATGTCAGTTCTTGCCACATTATTTTAAAAGGAATAATTTCAGCAAATAAATGGAAACATGGAGATTCCTGGAAAATTTTGTGTCTTGTTTTTTTGTCACTGGAGTACACTTTTGTACTCAAAGAGGGGTAAAGAACATATCTGATGGGCTGTGTTTAATTTTGCATTGTGTAATTAGTTACCTGCTGGAGTTTCTCACAGCTTTTCCATTTGCTCGTATAAGGGCTAATCCTAGCTAAGAAAGAAACGAGTCATTCTGTGACCAGTGGAACTTATGAAGCTTTGTTTCCTGCAGCTCCTTCCCATGTGGTTTCTCTAGTGTCTAATAGCTTGGTTGAGTTCACGCTGCAGGTTCTCCCACAGTAAGATACCCAGATTAGTTCCCTTTCATTTGACTTTCAATTTTCACAGAACAAGAAGAAATTTACTTTAGATGTAATGCAATGTGGAAATGCATTTCATTTCTTTTTAAAAAATCAAATAAAAACATTGGTGCTTTAGAGCCGCCACAAAGCTGCATTTTACTTTTTCCCAATTAGCTGATGCTCATAAATGCTGTCCGTTGTGTAACGGGCACAGTGGTAGTGCTTACATATCTGTAGTTGCCCTTGATCCCGCCATTGGGCTTTCTGAAACACTGCAGTAGTTCTGAGCATTTGGAAGAGGCAAATAACCATAATTTCCACAGATATCAACCGATGTTGAGTGGGAAAACTATTGCTTTTTCTGCAACAGCCTTTGCTGTTTAGAAGACAGAAGACGATATATTTTTGGTGTTTGCTATAGAGGATGCTTGGAATTGCAAGTCTTCAGATTTGGAAGCTGTCACACCTGTGACAGGTAAGCAGGCAGGCATCAAACCGAGATCTGTGGAGGAAAGTTTGGGTTGGCCCAAGGTCTGCCAGTGAAGGCATGGGCTGACTGATGCATTTCCGTCTGGCATCTCCTCTTCCTCCCATAATTCTGTGTAATTGCATGAACATGCAAGGGACAACTACTCTGAGTGTCTGTTGAGTGCTGAACCAATGAATCCTGAGCCTTATAATCTAATCAATACACAATATAGTAAATGACTGGTAAGTCTGGTTTAGTAAGTTCAGTGTTTGTTACACTTTTGGACTCTTAGAAAGTTTAATCTGTGAGGTTTGATCCTCTGCAGCAAACTTGTTAGTCCAGTTTCTGTTAGCTGTGTCTAAATCCAGAGAAACTTCGTGGCTTCCAGTTTTCCTGTGACCAGGATGCATTTGGAGGGATAGACGGCGCATGTAGCTTTGTTTTGACTCAGTTTTTAATGCACTTACTAAGCATATCCGTACTAGTGATATATTGATGGAAAACTTTTACAGAAATAAAAGTGACAAGGCTCCAAGGGGTTCTCAGTCTCCATTCCAGGTTGAACTGGAATTATTTCTTGAACAGTCAGGTGCTATTGTATAAATGTTGACAGATCCCAGCTGGCCAAGCTCTGGTCTCATACCAATTTCATTCACTTTCAAACCCACTGGCTTCTGTGGTTTCTCCATTTTAAATTGGAATTGCTTGGACATTCTCATCTTAAGAATTAAATGTTCGTGTAAAGCAATTTGGGACCTGAATGTTTTGCAAGTTTCTTCCTCGTGTGATGGTGGCAGAGATGTTTAGGATTCTGAGGAAAATGCCAATACTCGACAGGAAAGACATAGGCACAGTCTCTTACAAATGGACCTCCTTGTCATTGTCATTACCTAGATCTTTGCAGATGCTTAGGTTTATTATCAAACATCTCCCTAATATAGGAAAGTAAATGTAATCTCCATGGGCTGGATGCTTTCTTCTATAAATTGCAGTCAAGGTAGGTTCCTGTTATTTGCCGGCACTGTGTGCTGCTAACCTAGTCTGTTTTAAAACCAGCATTCCCTTTCGAGGAAATGAAAGTGGAGAGAAGAAAAAAAACCTGTTGCATGCTCCTGCTGCACTGGTCCTTCCAGACTGACTGGCTGAACACCAGCCATTGGTACCAGTCACCTGAAATCCACAGGCTGGGACTCACAGGGATTAAGCATCATTTAAATAAATTGACTCTACCGTTACCATTGAGGAGTAAGCCTATGACATGCTCTTTGCAACAGCCAGTCTGCACGCAAAGGCTTGTTGTGTCACAGATCTACTTCCAGGCCTGCTAGTTACTCTGAATTTGTTGTTGAAGGAATTTTTGTGCTCTTTTTCCAAGCTAAAAGTGACCAGCCACCGTGCAGACATGGTGCTAGTGAGTGGGGTTTAAGCTGCCTGCAGAGCTCTCCGTGACCTGCAGATGTCCTGCTGTTGCTGTGTTTCTGGGCCTCTGATGGAGAGGCTACTCCATGCCTTGTGAACTAGCCTTGAATTGGGGTGTACGTCTGCAAGTGGCCAGACTGAGATTTCCAAATGAACTTCCATATAGGTTGAGACTGAGAGTCTCCGGAGATAAAAGCCCAGCATGGCTATGTTCGGCTCTCAAGGTTCGTAGTAGCCTCTGGTATTTAAGTATAAATTTGTCTGAATTTGGGACCCCTTAAACTAGGGAAACAGTCATATCCAATTTGGCTTATTATTAAAGTGGGAGCACTAAACATTTTGGATCCAGACCACGTCTGCATAACAGAGTTTGAATAATTTAATTTTCTTCTAATCACAGATTTGTCACATGCCACGCAGGTTACTTCTGAGGTTTATGGGAACCTGCTTGAGAGGATAGTTGATGCTTGTCACATCATTGAGATGACTGTGGTTTGGGAGTTATTTAGCTGCTTAAATAGTATATTGAAGAAAAACTTGTCTGTATTTACCTACGAGACTAGATATTAACTGAGATTTTATCAGAAAATCTTGATTTTTGGTCCAATAACATTGGTGACAATCAATGGCATTACTGTCAATGTCTAACTTGTATGTATTTACATAAACTGTCATATAGTAGTAAATCACCAAACATTATTTCCTTCCCATTAGCAATTGCTGCTGTAGGTCTTGAGCAAGACAAGCTGAAGCCAAATAACCTTATTTCCACCTTCTAGGAAAGCAGGTGATGGTATTCATGTTGCTGGGTGTGTGCTCCTCCTCTCTATGGTGCCATTTCGTGGTGTTTGGAGAACTGGGAGATGTTTCACCTGCCCAGAGTTTGAACCCAGTGACCATATCTCCGAGGCTGATTCAAAAGGAAACATTTCTCTCATGTGCAGAGGAGGAAAGATTTGATCGCTTGAGTAAATGTGCTGTTAGAGTGTAAAACCAGGATGATAGTCCGCCTAGGTTCCTTGGAAAAAGCAAGGTGATTTTCAATGTATTTCCCTGAAAGAAGTGTAGCTCCTCCGTTAAATTTTTTGTTATGACTCTTCCATGATAAAAGGTCAAGCACAGCCTCACAGGACATGTGAGGACAATGTCTGAATTAAGAAACATGCATTTGATACATCCAGCTGCAATAACAAAAAAAGGAGAACTCAGACAGGAATTTCAAGCTACATACTTGGAGAGTTTCTTCCCATCCTTGCAGCCCTTCCCGTTACTTTGTGGATGCCTCAGTGGGTCTAGAAGGAGACAGACACAGTTCTAGCAATACAGAGCTTTGTCTTGGTACCCTCAGATTCAGGACTGCATCCTGGGGCTCCAGATTTAAGTAAGATTATTAGATCCTGGTTCATGGAGCACAGGACTGATGCATTGCCACTACGATAGCAAAGGAAGCAATAAAAAAAAAAACCAACACAAACAAACAAAACCAAAACCAACCAAAACCGCAACAACAAGACTGAAAAAGAAGCACTTAGTGAGTGATAACAACATTTTGCGTTAGTCCCTAAGAGCTTAGTGCCTTGAAATATTGTGCCTAGGCTTTGCTTCTAGAAGTTTAAGCACATATAAATAGCACAGCAAATCATGATAACACCAATGCGTGTTCAGAGCTGTCATAAGATTTCTCAGGCATTTTCGTTAGTTTCTTTTCAGGGCCTTATAAGCAGCATGAATTAAATAGATTTGTTTTGTAACTGTTGCCACTTTTTAATTTTCCATGCGACAACTTCCTTTTAATTTCTGATTCGGACCAGCAGAGCCCAGGGCAGAGTTATTGTGCGTATGCTGTGAACAAACCACACACACACACACATAATTCTGTCTGTACAAACCAGAGCAGGAGCAGAACACCACTTCACAGTCAACATAAATGGCAAATAATGGCATAAAAAAATGATATTATTTTCAAAGGTAGATAGTGTGGCTTTTAAGGGATTTTCGTTTGCTAAACTTTATTTACTTTTAGTGACTTTTCTCAGGGATATTTAAGATTTCCAGAAAACAAATGATAATATTGTGTGCATTTTAAAACAAAAATCTCTTGTGCTCTGCTGAGAGAATAGACCTGGTTTGGTATGTGTACACTTCCAGAATAACTAAAACCCCCATGGAGTTTAGTTACACACTAAGTATAAATTTGGGCTTGATGACAACTTCAGGAGTTATGAGATGCTCCGAACCAGGCAGATTCAAACCAGCTGCAGCCCTGCCAGTTGGTGATCCAAACAAGATGCCCCCAGCCCATCGAGGGGGTTGGGAAGCCCCTGCTCCGTCCAGCCCCAGCGCAACCCCTGTCTGCTGGAGGCTGGGGTGACGATGTTGCAGCACTCAGGCCAGGAGCTTGCAGTTCCAGCATCCTGTCACAGTGATGCCGTGGATCCTTTTTTACTAAAATCCTGCCCTAGAATCTAAACCTAGAGTAATTCAGCCATTGTTAACCTAAATATGCCATCTCATGTTTCATTCAGGCTTACTTCAGCGCAGTTGTTTCTCACTGATTGCAGCTGAAATGAAGACAAATCAGGCTTATTATGTTTAAGGGTTGTGAATATTTTTATTTTTGGTTTTTCAGTGGGCCTGATTCTAAAGTGGTAGCCATTTCCACCAGAGTAAATTAGGAGCAATCACCTTGCTCCTCGTCGTCATTCACCCTGCGGTTAGGCTAGACTCTCATTCATCGGAGTGAAAGGTGCCTGAGCCTTCAATAATCAGTATAACACGGTGGAGTATTTAGCGGAGCAGGGACTGAAACACAAGTCCATCGTTCCCATAAGTGCCCCAACAGGAGCCTGCAGAAAGTGGCTCCTGTCACTTCTTGCTTTCTCTCTCTTCTTCTGTTTATGTAGAAACTGAAGCAGAGGGAGCCATCCTGTGCAGCCTGCTGTGGGTGAACCTGCTCTGGGAGGGGGGCTGGACTACAGGATCTCAAGAAGTCCCTCCCAACCCCTATCATTCTGTGATTCTGTGAGAGTTTCACTTTACCTAGGAGAGAAACTTGGTGTCAAGTCACCATAATGGGAGATTTGGGGTTTAATCCCACTGAAGAGATCAGGCGTTGAATCGGGTACCTGTGAGATGAATGAGTTAAGCTGCTGGAAAGGCTTTCCTTTACAAAGGGGGCAAGCTGGGACTCTTCAACTTGGAAAAAGCATCTGGGGGATATGACAAAAATGTATAAAATCATGAACGGCAGGGAGAGGGTGAGCACGGACTTTCCAGTCCCTCTTCCAAAACAAGAGCAGGTTTAAAACAAACAAAAGGAGGTGGTGTTTTTTTTTTTCTCCACCAAACCTGTGATTTAACTTTGGAGCTCTTTGCCAGAAGACGCTGTGGGTGTTGAAGGTTTAAGTGGGTTTGGGGAAGACCAGACAAATCCACGGGAAAGAAATCCTTTAAGGATTAGGGAATATGGAGAAAATACCTTTTGCATAGGAAGTCCAGGAACTGCAGGTTGTTGGAGGCTGCAGTCATCTTCAAGGGGAGGGTACGGATATTCCTGCCAGTGTAATGAGCTGCACAGAAAGAACCGCTCTGTTACTGCCATTCCCGTGGCTGCTGCCAGAGACAGAGCAGTGAGCTGTAACACCCTTGGCCTGAGCGCTACAGCTGGTCTTGCGTGGATACGGGACTGGCGAGGGTCTCATCTCCCACCTTCCCCCACCTGTGAATCCTGAGCTTGGGCTAAGTCCTCCTGCAAGACTGGGTCCCTGTGGGACCACAGTGAGCCAGAAAATCCTCCGGGATACACACAGGAGAGAGCTGCCGTGATGTGCCAGGGGA
Organism: Himantopus leucocephalus; assembly: GCA_003993805.1. Classification (NCBI taxonomy): domain Eukaryota; kingdom Metazoa; phylum Chordata; class Aves; order Charadriiformes; family Recurvirostridae; genus Himantopus; species Himantopus leucocephalus. The sequence goes on along the minus strand of RSEF01000007.1, from coordinate 35,574,639 downwards.
GCGTGAAGTCTCATGTGCTTCTCTGCTGTTCACAAGCAAAACTTCACACATTTGCACATCCCATGTCACCCGCAGAAGTGATTACAGGCCTGGGATACCTTCGGCTGTAGGCAACCAGTTTAGACTTGACTACCTAAATCCTTTCATATATTCATCCCTAGAAAACACTTCAAGCTCACCCAAAGATGCCATAGTAAAAGATGATGGCTGAAATCTGTCTTACCCACTGGGAGCATCCTACTCTTACAATTATTAGCATAAATGTTTTAATTTTTACAAAGATTCAGCAGCATTTAGAAAAAAATAGCTTTATCTTTGGTAATGCTTGCTTTTTATTTATGAAATTCCTAGCATAAATAAAGTCTGGTTACTGTAAACCTGAAAAGCACAAGGCTTTAAAGGCATTTTTGTCAGATCGTGGTAAGAACAACCTTGATGTGGTTTGCCAAGCTTTGAATTATAATGTATGTCATCAGTAATGTAAGTTGTTATAATTTACTTCTGACATTAAGATCTTGCTTTTGGGCATATAGTTGCAAATGTATCCTATTCACTTTCTTACTTTCTAAATGCCCTTCATGTTTCAGTAAGACAATCCAATCAAAACTAAAGACCAAATGCACTGTAAAACAAATCAAGCATACAAACAATTCTTAAACGTTCCTCTTATACGTTAGCTTGCTTGCCCAAGGCTTCGAAACTTCTTAAGCTATGTAATCGTGAAGCGTACAAAAGTTTTCAAAGGAAATGTTTATACCATATATTTTATACGTTGCTCAGGTTGGAATTTGTAAAAAGAGAATCACACAGATAAGAATTTATCATAAATCTAACCAGCCTGGTCTAATGCTACTGAATATCCTCATTCAAAATGTGGGTTTTTTTCTGATTTTCTCATAAGTTTTATGATGACAACACTTTGGAGATAACTAATTGCGCTAAGAGATATGCAACCCCTGATGAAACACAAGTCCCCCGTGAGGAGAGATGCTTTAATTTAATGGTAGTCAGAAAGCCAATTTTTAAAGCTATAAAGTCACTGATACTCTGTCTTTAGCCTTAGGCTGAATCCCATATTCTGCACGTGCTTTCCATCAAAACCATTTCATAATCTGCTCAGAAGGGCAGATTACATTTGTTTTTGCCTTTTCCCGCCCTTTAGTACAAAGCTTATGATCTTTTTTTCACTTAAAATGTTTTTCATGCTTAGAAATCTATGGCAGGAGTTGGGTCTTTATTAAATCTTGATATTAACCTGTTTGCAGAGTATCCAAATTGCTCCATTCGTTTCATCTGGCAACCGAAACACCCACTGGGGATATTTGCAATCCCAACGTTAACGACCGTGTTGCCGACTGAAGCATGGCAAGGAGCAGCAGCTCAGAGATTTCCAGGACAGGGTCTGCATTCAGGGAGACTGTGGCCATGTGCTTGCAAAGCCCCTCTAAACCTCTGGAAGAAATCATCCCCCTAAAAAGCCACCACCAAAAGGAAAGGGTCATGCACTGACAGACAAGTTACCAGAGGATGGGACTGAGGTAAGTACAAGAACCCGAACGAACTTCCTTGCTTTCGGATTTAAGCTGATAAAGAAGAGGATTAGATTTTCCCTGTGCGATAACCATCTCCCTGCCCTCCTCAGCTGCAAATAATTAAATGAGTTTCAGTAAGTGTGACATAAGATCAGATCCCAAGAGCTCCTGCCAAAGAGCACTTATAAGGCATGAATTAAATAAAGGTTGAAGTACTTTTAACCAATCAGCCAGTTTCTCGCGGAGAGCCAGGAGCTTCTTCATTTAGGAACCTGACATTTTGTTCGAGTTCTGCTGAGCAGAACAGATCACACCAGTTAACGCGGTAATGAAGAAGTGATGGTGGTATTTGCACTTGACTCGAACGTCAGCATAAATTCTGTTCCTCATCCAGATCAGTACGACTTCCCTGAAATAAAGCATATTTCAGCCTCATTAACCAATTTAAGATCTAAAATGAAATGAGATAAATTTAAACTTGAATCCATCATAACCAGACTGGCTTCAAGAATTAGTTTCTCTGGGTCCGTAAGGATACTTCCAGTAACTGTTCCTGCAAGGTAATCTATTCTCAGCTTTTTAATGGGCCCAGCTACCCACAAAATTTTAATTGTAAATACTCAGATCAGATATATGGACTTCTGCTTTCTTAATGTCACTGCCACCCATGAAAACGTGCAGTATTCCTGCATTAGAGTTTCAGGCAAAAAATGAATTTTAATGCGTTAAAATGGTACATTTATCATTTAGCCACCAACAAGGAATTAGAACAAAAAACCATTTAAAAAATAATTACTGCACTTTAGAATAGCCTTTATTTCAAACTGTAGATTTCAGTTGTGTTCATACTGCACAGTTACATCTGTGTTTAAGTATTTTCTCATTTCAACAAGATGGCCACTCGAAGTGGACGCCTGAGAAATAAAAATTGTAATTAAAACCTTGAAAGGAGGTTACGTTTGCTAAGTTACTTGTTGTGAAAACTGCAGTATGGTTCTCAAGGCTCAGCCTGTTGGGATTAGCCAGATAGGTGTAGTTTCTTCATAAGTTAATTCATTTTTCTCTCAGCACTTGTATGGCCAAATGTAATACTCAAAATAACCTGTTTCTAAGGGGTCACCTCTATGTGACATGCCTGTATTGGTGTCATCAAAATTAATAGGAAAACTTGCCTTAAGCTTAATTGGTATTTTAATGCCTACATTTTTAAATTACTTGAACACTTTCTTAATTAAACTGGAACATTAAAAATGAAACTGCTCTTTATTTTTTGCTGTTTTCTTAATATTAAAATATTTCAAAGATAATTGCAATCCATATGGAAGAGTGCTTTTTGTGAAAAAGAATTAAAAAACCTTGTACTCGATACTACATGTTAATTATAAGAAAGAAACAACTGGGGAAAAAAATGTAATGGGTAGTCCAAAGGCCAGCAATGATTTCACCTGAATGATTGAACATAGCAATTGTTTCCCAGCTGTTTAGATTGTAATCTCATTGTGGATTTGTATTGCTTTCACTGACTATATCTTTAATATCTACACGGACAGATGCTGTTGTGGTTTGTTAAGCATTTCAGGAAACTTGCATCTTCCATCACCATTGTCACAAATTAAAGGTCCAGAGACCTTAAGCTGATGATTCGAACCCATTTTGCCAGAGCAACAGAGTGAAAAAATATACCTGTTTTTCGCACTGCTCATTTTAAAGAAAATGAAGTGACTGATGAGATTTTTCAACGTCAATAAAGTCATTCTCTCCCTCAGTTTGCAAAGTTTGTAGAGCTTTATTCAATGGATAACTTCTGACATCTTTCTAATCTATGGATCATTTATTGTGTAGATGTATTTTAATGTCTACCCTGTTCTTGCATCCTCATTCACCATCCTGAAATTAACCATATTCAGCAAATAAACCGAATACTTGTGTTCACCGAGCAGTATTACAGTTAGGGATGGAAATGTGTTATTGAGCTTAAATTAATGTACCAATTCATTAAAGATTTTCAAGCTGTGTGCCCATATTTGTTAGAGACCAAGTGCTAACCGACTGCAGTAAAAAGCCTTTTACTCTCCAGTATAAACAACCTAAGTCACCTCAGCCTCCAGCTCACCCAAACCTAACCCACACTGCGCTGTGATCACTGGAAATCAGAGAAGTTTCTACCAGCTCTTTTAATCTGGTCTCATTTCCCTTCAGGTGCACCAGTGCCAGTTCAGAGCGACTCCGCCTTGGTCTGTGTTATTTTCATTTTTATATCAGCGTAAGCAAGACCAGAATCAGACCCTGGTTTCTCTCTGGCGCGTTGAACCAGTTTTGGCATCGTACAGCTCTTCATACAGAGAGCCGGTGGCTTACAGTGGAGTACCAGGCTGCANAGTGCCAGTTCAGAGCGACTCCGCCTTGGTCTGTGTTATTTTCAGTTTTATATCAGCCTAAGCAAGACCAGAATCAGACCCTGGTTTCTCTCCGGTGCGTTGAACCAGTTTTGGCATCGTACAGCTCGTCATACAGAGAGCCGGTGGCTTACAGTGGAGTACCAGGCTGCAGGAGGTTTGCCCATCTTTTCTTCTGAATCAATTCAAGCTTGGTATTTACTTTAAGAAAAATACATTGCTAGTGCCAATTAGATAACTGGATCATTCTTTTTCTTCCGTCAGAAATGTCTTTTTCTTTTATTCTCACTTCTAAGGGCCCGGCTTCTAAAGCATAATGGTGCACATCGAATTAAGTGGGCTGTGTGTGAGACTGAGCTCTGAAATTATAAATACCCTCTGTGTCTGTAAGCAAGAAATATTCTTCACAGAAATTTACACTCCTCCACTTTTAAAATGGGGACAAAATGGAATTTCCATCATCTGACGAGCTCAGAGCTATCGCTGTCTTTTCTCTACTAAACCTGTTTTTTGCTCAGTTGCCAGACCAGCCCCCCCTCGTGAGCCTCTTCCCGGGAGAAGCAGCAAAAAAGGCAGAACTGAAGGAGAGACGGAGCAAAGGTGGTTGTTCGCCACTTGCCCATGTCTTGTCTTCTCAGTAGAGCTGCCGGTTTCCCCCCCCGAGAAACTAGAGCAGTTAATTACATGCTCTGCAGCCCACGTCACCCACAGTAGTTGCAGCCGTGCGCCATCGCCCTGCTCACTGCAGCCCGATGCCCATTCCTGCGTCCCGGCCAGCGATGCAGCGTGTGCCACACTGGTCACCACAGGGGAAATCGTCTGGGATGGTTTGTCCCATCCCACACAGCCCGGAGTGGGACCACTGGCCTGTCCCTGGGCAGAGGACACAAACCAGAGCCACTCGCTCCCCTTATATTTGGAAGAGGCGGCGGTGTTTGACTCACTGGTTCTTGCTGCTAGTTTTCTTCCCCTATTCTTTACCCGGCAAAATAACTTGGACAGCTGGAGCGCTCGGAAAGGGCCTCTCTTTTTCTCCCGATTAATTATGCAGCCAAGTCCGTGGTCTTTGATGTCGTTGCTGTGAACACTGATAAAACTTGAGAAGCTTTAGAGCATGAAAGTTGCTGCAACCAGTTTTTCTGGCTGTTCGTGTGTCAATACCCTATCGAGTCAGCAAATTGTCTTAAACCTTTATTGCAAGTCAATGCAAAATAAAGGAAGAATTTCTCCGTAATCATTTTTTATAAGACCCTTCTTCAAGATCCCGCTCCACATGCAAATTCACATGTGCTTGCTGGCTTTTATAGCATTCCTGAAATTACTGCTCAAAATGTTTTTACCATTCTTTCAGGTGCTGGTGAGATACCCTGATAAGGTTAGGGTTTAGGAGGGAAGGGCACATCCACCCAGAAATACTTCTGACCACGCAGTGCCTAGCGCTGCTGGCAGAATTCACCCTTCTGCGGGATACTGCCTCTTTTTGCATTTGCGATAATATGGCTCTTCAACACACTGGAAAAAAAGGTTCTGCATTTAAAAATGCCACAGGAGCGAAGATTAAGAAAGCAAGCGCAGATGCCCAGCTGTTGAAAGCAAAAGCGGTATGAAATTGGGGGTGGGGGACAGAATTAGCATTCTCCTCACACGCTCGCCGCCTGCTCTAATCACAATGCAGGCATTATCAGCGAGCGTTGAATCTTTGTATTATTTCCAAGTTTCCCCTATTGTCAGTCATTGTGACAAAGTGCAGGACAATCTGACACAATGATGAATCACTCCAGACATTGAGTTTTCACATGGCTGTCAGATGATCTCAGTAGGCTGTGTCACCTGAAAATGCCACAAGACTAAAACCGTGTTGTACTTCAGAACAAAAACGGAGTTTGGTATAAACTCCACTGATTCGGGACATAAACATGGGAGTCTGGAGGGCTGGCTCAGATTTCTCTTGCCCAGGAAACCTCTGCATTTTCATCCAGTGTGAATGAAATCAAAATCAGAGCTCGGGATTTATTAACATGTCTTGCATGCAAAGCAGGAAGATATGTTGTTTGGGTTTTTAAATTAAATTCCTGCCTGGAAGGATTTGTACCGGGCTCATTTTTTAAAATACTCTGTTCAAGATGTAATGCCTATCAAAGCATAGGGTATTTTATCCTAATAGTTTCGGTCGCATATATAAAAATGATTTTCTTGCAGTTCCTTTTTCCTGCATGGCAAAGTTATCTAGCAGGCTTTTTATTTTCCCTGTGGCTCAGGTAAGATGTAGCTGTACTGATAACTGATTGATATATAGTCAAATGCAAATATGCTTGTTTAAGCACATGCCTCGCCTTCATGTATATTTGCTCGTTGGTGCTATTGTGAGTCCAGCCCAGAAGAACATTGCTCTCTCCCACATTATTATTCACAAAGGCAGCTTTCTGAGTTATTTCTGTTCCTGCACAATATTCATGATAGCAATTTGATACCTTAGCAGTTTCAAGGTTATCAAGTGATTGAAAATCCTACTGCTTACTTCAAGGTGTAACATATAAACTGTACTGCCATCCATTCTAGTAATATAATAGTTTTTCTTAATGCCTTTCATGAACTCCTGATTTAAAGTGTAAGCTAACTTCAGAAAGGGCTTATCAGCCCCAGACTCCGTCAGTGCTGCTTGGCTGTTGAATACAGTCCCCTGAGTTTGTATCACTGCATGTAGCACTTAAACAGGCAATATTTAATCTCTTTCAGAGATATCGATACATCAGCTCCCGAATGAGGACATTAAACCGCAGTCATAATGAGAAACAAAGAAGTGGTTATTTATCTCACGTGTCGAAGGGCTAGCACTCCTTTGATATGAATCTTGTGAGCAAGAATTGCAGATTGTAGATCATGGGGATTAACTTTATACCAAAGAGCAGCTACGGAGCCATATGATACAGTAGCGTTCGTTAACGATGAACAAATAAATGCCACTGAATGCTTAATGAGGACATTGAAGAAAAGCCCATCATTCCTCAGCCTGTTTTGGAAGCTCCCAGCCACCCACTGAATTTTGGCTGCGGATGGAGTTTGGGTGGTTTCTGATTGGTAGATGGTGTTGCTTGATGGAGTTTACATGGTGGCATCTGCTTAAGTAACAGATGTCTGTGCCACTAAGGTGCTATGTTCTCACTTTTTATATAGAGAGATATTGCTTCTCAAAGAGTTTTTATTGTCTTTATGCAAATTAAAATACAAAACTCCTCTCCTTAAAGGATCCTCATTATAACAAGAACCTTAAATAATCATAAATACATATGCAGCCTCATAAAATCTTTTGCTCTTTGGATATCAAGGAAGTTCCTTCTGCGCTGCCAATTGTGCATGAAATTAGTTCTTATTTCAACTACCAGTATGAAGATACTAGCTTTTATTCAGTGAAGCCCCACTGGATTTCTAAACAAATAGTGCAGAATAGTTGTTTGTGCCAGAATATTTCAAGGAGGAAATTTTGCATTCTGTTTCTTATGCAGTGCTGAAGAGTAAGATAGAGCTCTGTACTTATTCCCTAGAAGCCTGGTGACAGAAATGTATATGTTTTTTATCTTTCCTTTGCCAATTTTCTTTAGTAGGCAAATGCGTGACGTCTTTATGGATTCTTTTATTTTTAACCAGGGATTGAATTCTGTGAAGGAATCATGCCTAAAAAGAATGCCCGCAGATGCCAGCCTACTTTGGGCTGAGTGTTAAAGTTCCCAAGTCCTTACGTTCCTGGTTCATCTCACATCATAACTTTGCATCAGGTATGACTTAATGCCTTGCACAGCACTAGACTCCCCATCTGCTTTATTTCCAGTGACGGAAAGGGATGAAGGACCTTTATCCTTTGCGTTACCCATGTATGGGCCAAGCAAGATGGCAGCTGCTCTGTAGCACAGCGCCTTCAGGCAGGAGGAAAAGAAGGGCTGCTAAGGGAGGCCACGGCCCCAACCCAATTTGCACAGGAGTGAAACCAGACCCTGAGGCAGGTAAGACTGTACTGTAACAGGATGGTTTGAGATCAAGGACAACAGCTGGACAACAGCTGCCTTGATGAGGAAGGCAAGACGAATGTGTTAATATCAGACTAGAGCATCTACCAGCTGCTTCCAGGCCATTTGCACCTCATCACCCTTAGGCAGAACAAATTGCCCCACAAAGACGTCTGATGTCAGCCTTGGCTGCCAACCCCAGAGGTGATTTGGCTGCCCCCACCCCTCCCTGCCACCCACCCAACTGGGCCAAGCCAGGCACAGGGCTGCTATCCGGGGGAGATGTGTATCTGTGCACCTTCTCTTCCTTCATGTGGGCTCAACAATCACCAAACCTATGGAAAACTTCAGAGAAATGGCTAAATTCTTGCAGAGAGGGGAGCCTGGATCATGTCTGGTCTCGTCATGCAGCTTGTGCTTGTTTTTTGTCATTTTAGAATATGTTGTATTGAGGGGAAAATAAATTGAAAAAGAAAGTGAAGGGAACAGAAATGTGATTCTTGATTTTTTCTGACCTGTGGGATGTGATGCTGTAGGAGGCAGAAGCCAAAGTCTGTTGAGTGTTTCAATGGGTAAACCTTATTTTAGATAGATATTTCTGATATGACCTTTTCCCAACAATATTTTTTTCACATATCTATCCAGTAGACTGAGTAAGGAGGTGGTGGATGTGCGGTGTATTATTAACCTGGTGGCAACAACATTAATAACATAGAAGGGTGCTTTATTCTACTGCTAGCGCTCGCATCTGTTTCACAAACATTACCAAGATAATCACATTCTTCCTGCATCTGCTTTGCTTTAGCTCACACAGATAATTCAAGGGTAATGCACCTTGTCTAAGCTAATTCTAAATACATGCCTCAAACAGAACAAAAAGTGCTTGGTGGGTATTTTGACCCAATGCACTACATCAAAGTAACCAAGTAAGCTGTAAATGCTTTGAATAAAATTGGACAAAAATTGGCATTTGTCCAGCTATGTTTCTGACTGGTAGTTGTTTGAGTTTTAAACTTTCCCTTTATGTGAAGACATACCAAATTACAGTGCAACCTGTAAGGTGCTGCAGTGGGAGCTTTGCTAAGAGATAAAACATACAATGGACAGTATGCTCTCAGATCTGAGTCCTGGAACTGAGACCTGACCTTTTCAGATAACCTGCAGGTTATCAAAGTTGCCTATATGGGATGACACCTTTGAGACAATGCACCTAATGCGGAGGAGCTCGGAGCCCTCTGGGTCCAACTCACTGGGACTTTGCCCAGTGGATTCAGACATTAACTCCTAAAAAATGGAATCATGCAGATTAGGAAATTAAGGAAAATTGAAAAAAACATAGGAAATAATATACTTAATAAAAACAGAATGTTTGCTGATCATCGAAAATCAACAAGAGGTCACCCCTCTGGAGGAAACCTTAGATTCCCGTTGAAGCTGGGCTTGTTGCACACTGCACATCTCAGATCCTGGTTTGTATGGCTAAAAAATATCAGTGACCATTAGTATCAGCAGCTTCTGTTAGGTACTATGATCAAGTAATAAATTACTCCATTACAGCCAGGAAAGAAGAGAATTTATGAAGGCATCATTAGCATTTTCTTTTCAAACTTCATGCAAATTTTTTGGAGGACCATATGCTGAGAGTCCTCCGTTAGCACTCGGAGCCAAGAGGAGTCTCCTTCTCAACACTGGCTACCGCTTGTCATCTTCTTAAAAGTATGCCATATGGTTTCAGATAGCTAATACTACATCAGACATCGTTTCATTCATAAGCTTGATTTCTTGTAATCATAACCCATTCTTAAATGTTACTACTCCCAAAAATCAGTATGATAAAGCCATTTAAAAATAAATTATTAGCACTATTCCTATTTGCAAATACATTCACCTAACAGAATTTATTGATAAAGTTTAACTTGTGTTTGACTGACATTACATTGAAGTGCCCATCAACATAACAGAGCGGATAAAAATGATGATTTTTCAACCAAATCCTGAGGCTGTACAGGCAGCAGAGACAACTCTGAATCCCTCCTAAAACAAAACCAGTTTGCATGTAGCAGATCAACATTTGGAAACACAAGATGGCAAAGAGGGGTCTGAAACAGGTCTTCATTCCTCATCTTTCCATGCTAAAATGCAGAATTGGGCATTTGAAAGCAAAGGCAACAGAAAATGAATGGAGAAAACAAGAGCATTTGTCTCCAATAGGAAAATTATTGAGTGTTATGTAAAGTGATCTACGAGTTATCTTCTTATTGCACTAATAAATAGTGACAAAACAGTAGTACAAATTTGACTCAAAGAGAGTCCTTGCTTTATCTTGGGGACTGCATCAAACGGCAGGGTGTTTGTCCCGAGGCTGAGAACTGCTTCAACAGTAAAAACACATCCTGGGTCTGATCGTTCATCTCACCAGCATTGTCGCATTGAGATTTGGGGACTAATTTCTAATTTAGCCCAGTATAAGTGTGGGTTAATTTATGCCTATTTTATTTTTCTCTGCTCTCACTTGTTCATGTCATTGATATTTGGCTTTCCTGCCTTTCTATCTCTGTTGTCCTTAATGTTTTGCTATCTATGTATTTTTTAACTCAAGATTTCTGTAACATTATAATTACCGTGATTCCTCACAAAAAGCTGAAAGAATTCAATCAGTAATTAATCATTTAAATTAAAAGCAATACGTGATAGGAAAACTTCGAGTGCGCTTAGTGGTACTCAGACAGTGGCCAAATGTAATGTTGCCTGCAACCATCGGTGCGATATGAGTCCTCATGGCCAACGGAACAAGGAGCAAACCAGGACAAAAGGCTAGATCCTTCTGCAGCTTGTAGCAAAGAGATTTTAAAATGTCTTGTTGAAACACACACACAAAACACTGCCCTGTCATTGGGAATAATAGGCAACAAATTGATACCGTCATTAGGGAACTGAAAATGAGAAGTATAGGAAACAGCAATTAAGCAATTTCAAGCCTAAATCATAACAGCGCAAGAGAAACTCCCCAGATGCCTTCACAGCCTTTCAAATAATCACTGGATAAGTTCTGCCAGGGAAAAAAAAAAAAAAAAGAAAAAAAAAGAAAAAAGGAAGCAAAATCAATGCGTACACTCAGGAAAACACAGAACTGCAAAATCAAATTAACAAGGGGAAATTCCCAATGGACGGAAGAGGAAAGGACATGCGAGGACTGCACAGTCCCCTGGAGCAGTGGAGCAGAACATGGCTTTGCTGGGAGAAGCCATGCAGGAGCTGTGTGGCCACCAGCCCTGTCCCTGAGCCCTGCTGCTGCCCCAGCATGCCGTGCCCTCCCAGGGACCTCCTCATTTTCAGCATGGGATTTCTGTAACTGTGTCCATGATGGAGGAGATTCACCTTCCGTGGGTGATTTGGTGGAGTGGAGGGTTCTCCTCTGGGAAGCTCCCTCAAGATCCTGCTGTCCTCCTGGTCCCTGCAGCCTCTCCCCAGGCTTACACCCCATAGATCTGATCCCCTCATCTCAAAACACAGCTGGGTAGCCAGAGCATTCCAAAATACCCGTACCTACAGGGTCCAAACCGGCTGATCTGGGCAGCCTGGCAGCCAAGGAAATGTCCTAGGCAGAAATTTAACAGCACTGCCACCCCTTGTCTGTAAGTTTACCTTTCGGTCATCAGAAGCAATACTCTTTGCTCTCCCAGTCCTCTAAATCCATGCGATTACTCAGATTTATCCTTCTAAGCAATCATGCAAGGGAAATCATTTGGTTGGCCTTGATGAATTCTCCAGGAGAGTTTAATATGGAAGCCCTGAGTCTCTTTGCCTGATGATGAAAATAATACTGGGGTTTAAGAGGCTTGATATTGCTTGTGGGTTTTCTGCTGATGACCCGAGTTGAAGCCCTAACACTACTGTGTGTGTAAGCTTTCCTCAGCCAAGCTTCATTTTCTACCAAAAAACATTGTCTGCATATATATCGAGAATTTGGGAGTTTTGTCCTGAAATCTTCAATGTGTTTCCAAACTAACTCCATGACTAAGGAGGAGTCTGACTCGGGGTTAGACACTGCAGATACTCCTATCTGCTGGTGCAATGTCCACCATGGCCATAAAATTGTGTTTATCCCCTCTGAACTGCATATTCCCAGAAAGCACCATGTTTCAGAGAAAAGCTGGATTTAGAGATGTGTGCTGACCATCTGGGCACCGTGCATGCAGGGGGGTGCACGCCTTCTGAAGGAATGGGACCCATTACACGCACGCATATCTCTTTGCATCTGATGTGAAATATGTCTTGCCAGGAATGTGTCTTTTCAGGACCAGTAAGACGATGACGCAGTGGAGCTCTCGAGCATCTGTTTGTCTTGAACAGCATAAGCAGAAAGTCATGGAAATCATTAAAAAAAATATAATAGAACCAAATAAGATACAGCTAACTACATGAAGTCCCAAATCTTAGCTCCAGGTAGTGCAATCATCTGAATATCTATGTCTTTCCATTTGCATGATTAATTGACATCTAGTTAACTGCTCGTTAGGGACACTGCAAATCAGCACGGAACAAAACAAACACTTTGCAACAGAGAAGAGGGTCTCTAATTGTGAATTATACTGGAAAAAAAATCAGGTTTTAAAAATATATTGAAGGAGTCAACCTGTATTCCGTGCAAGGTAAACTGGAGATTGAAAACTTTCTGAACTGCTGCTGGAGAGCGTATGTGGCCACCTGCGCTGTACTCGCGATTCTGCTCTGACTTTGATGGATTCCAGACTGCGTATTGTCTCTGGCCAGTAACCTGAATAGCATGAAGTAGTCACAAAAAATGTTTTTCAAAAAGGTATTCAAGCTTATTGACATTTTAGTCCAGTGGAGTGTATTTCTTGGTTAATTTATTCACATCTCTGAACGCTCAGGTTTACATGTGAATAAGGTTTAAAGTCAAGAAATTTCCTAATGATGAAGGCCCTGCTGCAGAGTTGTTGTCTGTAAATAGAAATGCTGCGTATGGAGCAGGAATATCTAATCTGTACAGTGCCTGCCTTACAGTGCACTTTAGAGGTAGTAGTTCTCAGGGAAGAAACCAGCACTGGTCTGGCATGCAGAAATCCAATGCTTGAACCCCATCTGAAAGGTCCCCAGGTCCCTTCTCTCCATGTCTGCAGGCGGATGTCCGTCACTTCAATAGGCCCATGTGCCTGCTGGGGACAGTGCCTGAACAAGTGCTTCTGCTGGACCATGGTTACCACACAAGCCATTACACTGATATTGGAGATTTGGAAACCAATTAGTATATGCAAACCAGCTTCAGATACTGAGATGGAAAGAACTAGCAATGGACCAAGGTCACTTCTGTTCGTTACGCTGCTGTGGCTCCTGGGTGCTATGGTAATAAAATACAGTAGTAGTAAATATTAATAAAAATAAGAAAGGGATATAGCTACCAACGCTGTTCATACAACAGGGCTAAAATTATATCCCCTTTATGGTCAGAGTAAGAACATTGAAAGTATTAGCATAAGCCCCACGCAATGCTTTGAACCTGTAGGGATGGCTTTGCGAGGACAACTGTGATTAAGGAGTCAATGGCTGCAGTTCTTCCAAACTGCCGGAACTTCCTAACTCCCCGGGGAGTCTCCACCACGGTACCGTGGTTCCCCGCGCCCCTTGCAAAGGGAGCGGTACCGGGAGGAGCGGGTAACCGTTGTGGCTTCCCATGCACAGTGCTTGGCCAGGAGNGCCGGAACTTCCTAACTCCCCGGGGAGTCTCCACCACGGTACCGTGGCTCCCCATGCCCCTTGCAAAGGGAGCGGTACTGGGAGGAGCGGATAACAGTTGTGGCTTCCCATGCACAGTGCTTGGCCAGGACAGGTAACAACCGCTTAATACCCTTTCACATCGCAGTAGTGGTATTACAAAATTTTTCTCCCTGTTGCAGCCTGGCAGTTCCAGAGGGAATTCTGGGCTAAATGACTTTTTTTTTTTTTCCCATGCACCAGAGAGTAATTTAATTTGTTTTCTCTCTTGCTTGTTGTATATTGCCGCAGCAGAAAGGACAACGACTGATAAAGGGAGAAAGCCAGAGAGTTGCAGCAGCAGTGATTTTCCATTTTATTTATGGTGACATTGTGTAGCAAAATGTAAAAATAGATCTTGGTGCTGACAGTTTTGTTGCTTCTTGATCTCAGGCTGCCACTTCGGAGCTGCCACCTCCACCACCTGTGAGGAGCAGTGCCCAAGCAGAGGGATCGGGCAAGGGCCTGCGTCCAATGAGTGGGGCGGCTCTCAAGAAAGCAAAACAGCCAACAATTTACAGATTATTTTTCTTGGAGGAGACACCTCAGGCTAAATCTTGCTCTCCTGAAACTGAGGTCAAAGGAATGAGTCCTGTGAATGATGAGAGAGAAGACTGGGAACTAGGGACATTGCAAAATCATTCCAAAGGGGAATAAGAGAAATACCATTATAGCTGAAAACAGAAGTATCTGGCTTCTGTTACAGCAGTTTCCAAATAGTGCCCATTTGCATGACATGTGAGCAGTGAATCATGCTCCGTGAGACTTTTTGATCCAAAAAAGCCTTACTGAAGCAGACATTTCAAAATCAACGGCCTGAACCACCAGCAAGGTATCAGTGGTGACGACCGCCCACTTGAAAAAAGCAAAAAAACCCTAGTGGGGTGCAACCCAGGCAAGTACAGAATCAGTGATATCACTAGCTTTTCTTTTGAAAGCCGCTCTTACAGAAATGCACCTCTTATTCACTGTACCACCCGGCCATGCACTGTGTGTTGTTAGAGGCAAAACAAAATATTTAAAAAGCATGTAAGCAAATATTGAACAAGAAAATCAAATGACAAAGGAGGAAGAGAGTTGTCATGACTTCTTTTTAACTCAGGGGAGGTGTTCACAAACCACAGAGAGAAATTACATGTAAGTATCTTTTCAAATAGGGGCAATAGTATTTAAGGGCATGGATATGTCAGCCTTGGGGAGTTTATTAATTTTTTTATTGCACACCACTGGAGGAAGCAGCTGCAACACCCGTTTTCATTAATACTGCAGGTGCGACGCGAGTATTGCCACACTCGGCTAAACTTTCGATGTCCTCGAGGGACTGCAGGGGGGAATGACTTTGATGGATCGCAGTTGCACTTGAAACCGAGCTAGGAAAGATTAGCACGTCTCAGGCAGAGAGATTCCACTCGCCTGATTTTTTTTTTGTTCTGATGAGATAATTTTTCTAATTAACCTTGATAACATTTCCAGACCTACCCACACATAGATGGAAATACATTTTCAAATGGACATTTCACTTCTACCCATGTTTTCTAGTAGTCAATGCAGAATTTTAACACCTTGGTTGCCAGCTGATTCCTTTGGGAAACTAAAGCTGAACCTCTTTAACAGAAGCAGAAGTTGCCCACAAGAGCCTTTGGCAGAAATCCATGCTTCCATGGGCATCGACGTGTTTTTGTACACACTGACTGAATAAGGAGAGCAGTACGAACTGAAGAGCAACCTTACAGTGTCAGGTGCCAATTTCTGTTTATTCCTCTTTTGATGCTTATCAAGGAAGTCAGTGATACTGTCCTTTTCTAATCAGGGTCTCAATGACTGTAAAAATAGTTTGAAAATCAAAGCATGCCGGAACCTGGTCCTTTGGAAGTGTTCAGTGTCCGACCTTTGCCCCTCACACCATCCCACTTAGGAACAGGAAGGACCATCACATAATCCAGCTAAACCCACATGAAAATCATCCTGGAAACCAAATGAACCATTCTTCCTGCTCTCACCTACTTTGTTCGGTTTTAAACTTACTCAAGCGTCCAGCCAGTGTTGCTTCCAGAAGTTTTTCAAAGCTTTCCTCTGTCCCCTTGCTCTTGTCTGGCTTTACACCAACACTGATTTTCTACTGTATAGAGCTGGAAAAGCAGTTCTCCACTTCCCAAAAGGAGCCACGACACCTGTGAAAAAGAATAAGTAACTCCCTGGTCATCCTTTCACCACATCCTTTGAACCTGCTGTGGGTGAGCCGATTCGAGTGCTGTTCTCAAAGGCTTTCCCAGGGCGCTTGCTGGAGGTAGTGTTTTTCTCTGATACCTGAAGGATGCTAAAGCTTGCTGAGAATGCAACATAAAAAATAATCTAACACATTATCTAGGCTCAAATGCAATAAATGTGAATTTATCCCTAGCCGTTGGTCATATTTCTGAGTCTCTGACTATGGTGCTACCAATAGAGCAGTGTTTAAAAGCAGCTGCAGCATCAGTTCATAAACCTTCATACAGGCAGAGGAACTGAGAAACTGTAATATAGGTAACAACCTGTATTTTCACCAGGAGCTGGCAATTTAGATTTAGGGAGAAGTTTTAGTAGGATATTTGGCACCAGCTAAACAGAGTTTAAGAGAGTGCCAATCTATATGTAAGTTTTAAGAAGACAGCAATTTCAGAGATATCACAATTCTTTTTTATCTCTTCAGAGGTTTTGCTGGTACCTCATCACCAGTCTGCCTTTCCCCTTGTCAGAGAGAGCCTACTCCAGTTTCTGCTGCAGCTGGGTTTGTACGAAGCCAATAGTTAGCTGTTCACTTTCATGTGACTTTATAGGTCTTTTAACACATTTGGTAAAAGATGCGATTGCTCTGGGTGAGCATTACTTTGTTAGGCAGAAGTGATCGCTCTGTGGGATTGGCTTTCTTTACCTGTAGCAAGTTTTTTGTGTTATTCTTCTCAAAGACGTCAATGACACTGTCCATTTCTGAGCCAATTTTACAAAGATTGTAAATTAAAAGTGTTTTAAAAACTAAAACGTGCCAATACTCAGAAATTAGTTATTTTAAAAGCCAGTTGTGCCATTGGCCTGAACATGCTGATGAGGAGGTGCCATTCACCCAAACCCCAAAGACATTCTTCATGACGGTTCACAAAATAATTTGCAAAAATGTCAGACTTGATACTATGTATATATTCTCTTGCTTTATCGGTAACACAGATCTGAGAATGTGTTATGTTTTTCCAGACACACTTTGGTGAGGGGTTTTGTTTCACTTTGCTCATTTCTGAGGCATACAGTCTTCCTACCTCATCAGCCTTTGCCATAACTTTTAAAGGACACAGGCAGAGAAAGAACAGATGGAAATAACGATAATTGCTTACTTTGAAGATTGCAAAAAATGCACAATGTCTATAAGGTCTCATCCAGCGTTAATGGAAAGACTATCAATCTATTGTACCTATATTGCCTCTGTTACCGTAGGATCTGAGCACCTCAGCAGCTTTCAGGAATTTATCCTCAGGACTACATGAGGTGGGGAAGCATATTTTTCCCCATTTCATTGAGGCAAAGAAAGATTTTTTTGTGCTTCCCAAGGTCATCTACACTGATGGAGCAGGAATTTGAAGCTGGGTGTTTCAAGTCCTTTAGTTGTCTTGATGGTAACCAGATCCCACGTGACCTGCTGAATGCGTAGGTTCTGGATCCAGCTCACCCTGACAGGCATCCACGTGGAGTATAGTACTACAAGCCACATGTGGAGTATAGTACCAAGTGTGATGACCAAGTGGTCTGTAACAGCTATTTAACCATCTCACGTGCCTCAGCACATCAAAAGTTGGCCCTAGTGAGGTGAATCTAAAGAAATTACAAAGGCAGTACGAATCATACCAAAATCCATGTGATTTTTTTACAGCTCACTAAAACAAACTCTTATCCCTCTCAGATGAAATGCATGTTAATAACTGAACATGGTGTGAACAGAAAACCACTGACAAAGGAGATTTACTGCCCGTACCTGTGCGATAATCAGGAGCAAAACCTGTGAGAACATCTCACTGATGTTTCTTGCCCATGTTTCACTGCCCTGTGCACCTGGTCCTACCCACGTCTGTCATCTCCTTTGATCCACCTGTCACATTGCTGTTCTGGCTCACTCCTGCTTTCTCACAGGACGTTCCCAGGGACAAGATTTCCCATTCAGCATCTTTTGGCACAGGTAAACACTTGTCCCCTGATCTACCAGTACCTTTGTCCCACCAGTCCCATCCACGATGCTCTGCCACCAGCAGGTCACCATGCT
>RSEF01000007.1:35532301-35556550 GCA_003993805.1 Himantopus leucocephalus | reverse complement strand
CAGGGGGGTTGGAACTACATGATCTTTAATGTCCCTTCCAACCCAAACCATTCTATGATAAAGGTTCCTTGTAAAAGAGATTGTGCACAATGATTTAGGACACGGAGGCCTGGGTTGTGATGAAGACCCTCCTGCTTTAAACAATGTGTTTGGGCTAATCACTGCTGAAGATTTTACTCTACTGGAGGAATCAATGCTTCATTCATGCACTAAGTGGTAGGTCTCACCTGTTTTGTTTTGCTTCTGGATGAAAGTAGTGTATAGGTTTTGTGACAAGCATGCCTGCAGCAAACAGATTGTCACCAGAGTCCACAAAAGTGATTGTTTCTGAAACAAGAGGCAAGAACATTGGGTCTGAAAAGAAATGCAATATTTTAAACAACACAGAGGACATAAAATGAGACTTTGGGGTTAAAGGTTTGGGAGATTGTTTTGTTTTTGAAGAAATAAAAGCAGGAATAATATACAAACATTCATCAGACATCTATCTACACATCTACTACATGTGCTGTACATGAGAGTACAATTTTGGGTCACAGTGTGCGATACATGTATAACAATAACATAGATATTAATTTGAAGTAAATATGTACTGCATACAGTACTTGTGTCATTTCCAGGAACTACATAAAGGTAGCGTGAAGGGCTTAGCTATGAGGATTGAAATAGTAAGGAGAACTCAGAAACCATAGTTAAAGAACTTAAAAAGAACATCTGAAAAGATGAACCTTTTGATAGGATTTAAACTGCCTATGGGATTCAAGAGCTTTAATCAACAAAAGCAGCTTATTCCATCAATGTCGTGAGCAATAGCAGAAAAGGCATCGTCACTGAAGAACACTGTAGAGAACAATTTATTTGGTTTAAAAAACTGTTTAGGAAATCTGAGACGCCTTCCTTTGTCTGGTGACCATCTGGGTGGATTTTGCCTTGGAAAGCCTGTCCTGAACTTGAGGCAAACAAACATTTGTCCACATGGTGGGAAAGAAAAGATTGAAGCAATGTGCCAGAACTGGAAAAGCCACCCATGCATATCAGTATATTTACCTAGAGCAAGAAAAATGTGCTCTTCGTTTCTGGGACATTATCTTTAGTCCTCTTGCAAAGGTCTCCTTGACGATCCTACATAGTGTAAAGTCAGGGAAAAGATACTTATTTTTCCCCATATGTGACATCTATTTCTGTAACATGCATTTGCACTCACTATCCATTACCAGAAGACTCTCGCACCATTTTAGAGGCTGTGAGGGTTAATTTTTATGTTCCTCAACGAGGTTTTAGTCACCCCACAGGCAGTTTGTGGTAGGCAATTCCCTGGGGGAGGAGGTGCCGCCCTGGCCTGGTGGCGCTGCCAGCAGCCCATCCCTGGAGCACACCACCGGGTTTCTGGCAAGTCGGGTACCCAGCGAGATGGCGGTGCCAAGCGGTCCCTGCTCGCCGGGCTGGGCTGCCAGAGCCCAACCCTGGCCATTTCGGGCAGCTGGCTGTCACACTGATGGACCCAAAGCCATCAGCTGGCGCCGGGGCCATATCCAAGACCTATAAAGAGGGATAGACGGTAAACTCCATAATGGGGAGGAATAATGCAAAGAGGCAGAAATGTTTATTTTCCTTTTCCTTTATGGTTAGCCATTATGACTTTGGGTGGCACTGTTTTAGATGGACCTTGGACAACTCTGTCTCCATGCTGCAATATATTCACTCAAACACTCATTTAAATGAGCTGGCAGTTCAGGTGATGGTTGTTTCCCATTTCAAGCTAGTTAGCATCCCTGGCTGTTTCTTCGCTAACTGAAATATCCGATATCCTTCGACAAAAACCCCATGACTGCCAACAATATCCACATCAAACCCAGACAGCAACTAAACTTTTTTGCTCTTAAGCGTTCCCAGTTGTCAATATTCACCAGACCTCTGACCCTGCCTCACCCGCTGCGCGAAGGCGGAACGAACGCTGTTATTCATATTTCTTCTTTTCACAGCTTTGAGTACGGTGTAAGTAACCTTTCCTATGAAGTCAGCTAATATGATCCTTCGTCTCAGACATGTGTAATTTACAAATGTAAAAGCGATGGGTCGTCACAGTTATATGAAACCACATGCAGGGTGAAAGGTTAGAATATTTTGGAAGGAGCTGATACGTACTCCACAAAGGACACTGATAAACTGTACGCTGGCTCTTGCTTGTTTGTGCACCATCATTGCTCTGGGAGAAAGACAATCGTGTTGCCTGACTAACATCAAGTATTTCAAGGCTACTTTGCTAGTGTACATTTTGACAGTGGTATGTGCATTTTTGCAGGTGCAAATACAGATATATCTAAAAGATACCTGGGAGATTTTAAGTTCAAGATGAAACACCTCTTCCTTAAAAACAATTTTCATTTTTTTACTTTAAAATTACCTTGAAGCGAACTACAAATTACTTAGTGTTAACATGAACGACAAAGGTTTAAAAGAAAGTATATGTGTTATAATGCTTTAAATTCCAGTAAAATCTTTCTGCAATTTTTAGAGCAAATTGAGGGCACCTATGCAGGCACGTGTTACCTTCCTGCCAGCATCGCAGAGTCTGAGAGCTGAATTATTAGGAAATCTCTTTTGCTGGATTTCAGACAAATCACTTTAATGTGCCAAAATTGATTTGGCATGAAATCATCAATAGACCTTCCAGAATACTAATAGCATTAAAGGCAGAGGCCAGGACTGTCAGACTTGCTTGGCTAAAGTTAGGCTAATAAATTAGTAGTTAGGCATCCAAATTAGTCTTCTGCTTCCAGATGTGCTGTGTGTCCCCTGGTCCAGCTGAAGAGATTTCAACAAGTGACACAGGTGCATGGGCATACTGGGAATACTGGGGATGAGGGGAAGTTTATTTAATGGCGGTGCTGCTCAGCTCAAATCTGCGTCCACAAGCCTCAGGTGCTGTAGGTAAGCACCCCAGGTAGTTACTAAACCTCTTCAGTTTTGTGCATTCATTTATTTTTTTTTAACAAATCCACAGATCTTGATTCTGAACCACACATCTTTCTTTTCACCCAGTGAAAATACCAGCACAGCCCAGTGCTCTGAGCAGAGAGCAGAGAGCTGACAGGTGAAGATCACTAACCTCTTCTCCCAGCTCCACTTTCAACTCCCCTCATGGCCTGGGGTGAAATTTCTCCCAGCCTCTGCTTTCTTGTCAGCGATGACGGTGCTTATTTTCCACGTATGCTGTGAACATCTCTCATTATATTCAGGTACTTTCCTTGAAGCACAAATTTATTATAGGATCTTTGGTATGAAAGTATAGAGCAATAGCCTTCCCCCAGCTAGTTGTATTTATGGAATTCAGGAGTGTGAAACAGCATCTGGACTAGGTCTTTAGGCAATAAGATACATACGTGCTGCCTCTGTAACATTTAGGGGCAGGAGCCTTGGGTGACATACATCTGCTTTCTTTAGTGAATTTGAAATAATTTCCTTTGGTGGAGGTATTGATTCAGTTCAGCCGAGGTCCAGGCCTCTGCCTTTTCTGTAGCAACGTTTCCTAAAACGATTGGGAAATGTACGGTACGGGAGGAGATGTGCAGCCAAGCAACAACTCAAGGGAACTAAAACTGTCGTAGCTGATTAACAGAAATGAAAGCTGCTCAGAAACAAATCTGGGTATGAATTTGGAGCACAAGAATTAATTGAGAAGGGGATTCTCTTTGTACTTCTTTTAGTAGGTCAGACAGTTTATCCACTAAGATGCCTTTGAAGCTGCCAGCAAAAGAGGCGTCACTGGAAAGATGAAACGAGCCACTGAGTGAAGTCATCGGTTTGTCCTAAACCCTGCTATTCTGAGTGAATTACTTGCACGGTGAATAACAGAAGCCTAAGCCAAAAATGCTCCAAAGAGAGGGTAAGAAAGGGATAGCTGTGGCAAGGGATGAGCCGATGGTAACGTGCAGCCTTTATTAGTGCAAGAGCAGGGGCGTAGCGCGGAAGGTTGAATTTCTGCTTCATTCACACAGCTGCGCGACACTTCTGCTTTCGCCACAGAAATCACCAAAGGACTGAACGCAAACTCACAGTGGTGTGCTCCCTTCCCAATGGCACTAATTTAACGGTGGTGCAGGGCAGGTGGAAGTTACAGCAGGATCACGGTAACTTGGTAGACANTGGTGCAGGGCAGGTGGAAGTTATGGCAGGATCATGGTGACTTGGTAGACGTCTATTCACATAACCATGACTTCAGTGCGAGTTTTTACATTGATGTTGATAGGATGAGGCTCACAAGAGAAAAAAAAGCGGATGTAGGCACAGGAATTGATCGCTAGCATATAGGAAAAAGACTGCAGCTCCTGCTGAAGTCAATAGGAGGAAGAGATTTCACTAATAACGTACGGAAAAGTTTTTGAGAAAAAGAAATGTGCATTCAGAGCAAAGCAAATGAACTGTTTGTTTTTTACTAAGACTTGGCTGCTTGTAGATATTGACAGTAGAAAAAAATATCACTTTTTAAAGCTGCCTCTGTTTTTAATGCATAAAGCCAATGTGGGATGTTTGTCCCAAAGAGAACGNTTGTTTTTTACTAAGACTTGGCTGCTTGTAGATATTGACAGTAGGAAAAAAAAATCACTTTTTAAAGCTGCCTCTGTTTTTAATGCATGAAGCCAATGTGGGATGTTTGTCCCAAAGAGAACAGGAATAAAAGAGATATTAAGATCTCACAGTCCTGTTCTTCCTCATCAGAGAGGAGTCATGGCAGATCATGCCATCCTCTGCCTCCAGCGTCCAGCCTTGTACCTAAGGAATCACTCATCCTTTGCTGAGGATCAATTAGGTATAAGAAATGGAGGAAAAGATGCTGCAGTCACAGAATATGGCACATTTTAGGAAGTAAATTGTGAAAACAATACTTGCTTTGCCCATATTTTTCCGTACCTATAGCTCCAAAACCAATAAAAGAGGCTTTTTGTCATGATGCTGTATTATGTTGTATTTATTGTTTTTTCCAGCCTAAAGTGCTTTGTGTGTGAGATTAAAAAGCTGCAAGTCTCAGGCCATCTGGCCAACCAAATGGATTTAGTGTACAGGATCACTGCCAGATGTATGCCAGTTGTAAGTTTAATTTTTGAACATACAAAGTGCCTGAGGCTCTGTGTCTGTTATTCAGAGGAAATCATGCTCCAGTTTTCCAAAAGGATACAGATACAGTTTGAATCTAGGTGTATGGTCTTTTCTCTTTCAGATGGTTTAAGGCATATTCTTTGTTTCTCATAAAGAAAAATAATGGCAAGAGAATTTTGCACATTTCTGACATGTTACGTATGTTTGATCACATCTGTCTGACCTTATGGAACAGTAGGAAACACAGCAATAAGTTTTCTTAAGGAGCTTCATTGAAATTGTTTAATAGAAAGATAAAATTTCACAGAGTACTTTAGATTAATTTGCACTTATATTTATTTATGATCAACTTGGAGAATAAATATGTCTTCAAGTATATAATTGTTTATAATGTCTTAAAAGTGATATTTAATTGGTTTGATTTATTTTAAATGAGGAGCTAATGGAAGATGAGATATATTTTTAGCTTTACAGACAGTAAGAAGTATAAAGTGCATTTAATTTTTTTATTTTGCAAATGTTCTCACATAACAAGGTCTACAGCACATCTGAGATAGATATTGTGAAAATGAGGAAAGGTGTGAGCACAGATAGCTCTGGGCTTTGCAAAAAGGTCTAGAGGATTTTGTTCCAAACACACCAGTTGAAATCCAGGGTAGAGTAGGATTTGGGTGATGGAAAACAGTGATTTGCGGGTCTGGCTCTCCTGCCTAACGCGCTGCTGCCCACATCAGTGTATTTCTTTGCAGCTGAAATACCGAGGTTGAGTTACTTTCTCCTAAACAGACCTGAAGGCCCAATGAATCAGAGATAAATGTTTGGAAAGGAAAGAAAGACTTGTTTGTCAGGGCAGAGTTATTCCCCTTGTCCGACCGAGCAGCGAGGGAGGAGCTGGTGAAATACAGCCATCCACAGCAGCCAAGGGTTCCTGCGGTGGGTCTCGGTGCCCCCGAGAGGCACGACGTGCGGGGCAGCCCAGCCCACGGCGCTGACCGGGTTTGGCAATTTCCATCACAGTCAAGTTAAAGTATATATAGACTAAAATAGGTTCAAATGTTTGGAAAAGGAGCGTGGTGGCAACTGGTAACGTCGCTAGACACTGCCAAGAAGCAGAGCCTCCAGCAGGAATTTTTTTGCAAATATTTCTAACGCTAAAAACAAATCTCAGCTTTCCAAAACGAGGGCTGCATTAACCCTGAAATCAGCAGGTCTAATTGCATCCTTGCTCCTGGAGATAGACAAGAAGTTTTGGTTAGCAGCTCAGATTGGTATGTTAGCAGCTCAGGTGATTACACAGTGAAAGGGGGTCCACGTGTTTTTGGGTGCACCTTTTCAACAAAGAGCCATAAAAGAAAAGCTGGCACTGTAATTTGTAGTTTATTGTATTCTTGAAAGTAGTTTTCCCTGTGATATTAGCCATTTTTTTTCTCCTGCAAACTCATTCAGGGGGTGGGAATCAGGGAAACCAAATAAATAGTAGATTTCATAAAGTAAGGAACAGCAAATTGAGCAAAAGGAGGATTATGAAGACTAAATCTTTTGTTCAAAGAGTGATTAAAAAGCATTAAGTTGGATGAAGTCAATCTAGAGCTTAACTGCACAAACCTTCTGCCCTGTTTTTCTCCTGTTTGGTTTCACTTGTATTAAGAAATTAAAGGAGTGGGAGAGACCTCTTGAGGACTGCTGAGGCTGGGGCTTTTTAAAAATAATAGCTGAGCAATATTGGTTGGACATAAACTCTGTTTCCTGGTTTCCAAGCAGTGTAAATTGTCCTGGACAGCTGTGTCCGAGAGCAGCAAGAGTAAGTTGAGTGCTCTTTTCCAGCAGAGGACTTGAGAAATTCACACCCAAATGTGCGTGCCGTGGGGATTCCTCCAGGCAATGAAATTCAGGGATTTGTGGCTTCCTCTCCCCATGGCCTAAGTGAAAACAGTTCCCCTGCCCGATAGCAAATACAGCTGCAGTTCATTGCTGAAGTAGGGATGTGTCAGGGTAATTGCTATTTGCTTTGCATTCAGAATATGTTGGTTTTTCTGTGCTTTTAGATTCAATCTGCTCAAGATGTGTGCAACCAGCTCTCTGGGTGTTGTTCGCCTTAAAGAAAACTGTGTGTTTAGAGGGGCACAGCTCCTTTCCAGGAAAGACCAATAGTATGAGGTAGGAGTTATCAGTGGATGCTATATCGTAGCCATGGACGTAAATCAAGAGAGACTAAAACCAACAAATAGTCAGGTTTCTGCACTCGGCTTGTGCACGTCACTTGGAAAGCTCTGAGCCTTTTTTCCACACTGTGTTTATACAGAAACATCAAGGATGGGGGAGAGAGCGCAGCTGTAAACATAAATTAAGTTGGTATATTATTTTTTTCCGCAGCTTTTCTGTATTTACTGACTTAATTGTTTTCTTCTGTTTAGACTGTGGTTTTAAATGAATTGCTAGTGTGATTAAAAACTAAATGTTAATTGCAGAATCATCTGTCTCCAGCCATTTCCCATCATGGGCTCTTTGTTCAGTACATTTTCTTATCCTCCCAGTTTGGCCTGATGACCTTTCCTTTATCTGAAATATTTTTGTTTCCAGTCACTGATATCCTTATGAAGACTGCTGAGCATTTCAATGTTTACTCCTAGAGAATGCTGCCCTTGGAGAGTAGCTGTGCCCCATAGCTCTGCTACAGGGAGCAAAGGCTCATAACAGAGCAATGCAAAACTCTCCCAGTTGCCAGCAACGTTACGTTGAGTTGTACTGAGCAAAATTTTGCCCTGAAGCCTTTTGCTCTCCTTGGATCTTATTTTTCCCCTTGATTCACATTTCTCTTTCTAATGAAGACCAGAAGGAGGAGCTTCCCCCTCCCCAAGGCACTTGAATAGAGGTTGGAGGACAGCTATTTTCCTTCCAGATGTTGTTTCTGATATTTCAGCATCTTTCTCATTCTGTGATTGGGTGAAAACAGAGATTTTCCTTCTCCCTCAGAGAGAGCTAATAAGTAGCCTAGTGGCTAGGGGGCACATGTCCAGGGCAGAAGATGCTGAATACCTCCTCGGTCTGGTCCTTACCAGAGACTGAGCTTAGCTCTTGTGCAGTGCAGGGCCCAGGGTGCCTGATTGTCTTCATCTCCCCTCTTCTTTCCCTCCAACTATTCTCACCTCTCCCCCAAAATCACTATTATTCCCATGGAAATTTGCTTAATCGGCCATTTAACAAAAAACTCCATGTGGTTCTAGCCAAGAAAGTTGAAAAACTGAAACAAAACTTGTGTTGAAGATGTTGGTTAGCTCCAACCATACGGAATGCGCACATTTATGTTGGCTTCTTTTTCTCTTTCAAGTACAGTGGATTATCATAGAATCGTAATGTCCTCTCAGAATTGCTTTTCGAAGGGGTGATGCTGTATAAATCATGAAAACTACACATGGAAAATGTCAAGCAGGTCTCCTGGTCCAACCATCTGCCAGGAGAAGATTGTTCCCTGCAGAATTTTCCCCAGTGCTCTGCTGTAGCAAAGTAGCAAAGAGACGCTTTATCTGCAAAACAGCTCCACGCCTATCTATAGTCCTGCAGAACTCATTATCTTTAGTTACAGAGAAATGACTTTGCACCCCTGTTACAGAATAAGGTCCCTCTGCCCACAGTGTTGCAGCTGAGTTTGCCCACGTGCACGTCCCCAAAGCCACAAGTGTGAAAGCTGATATGCATTTGCGGCTCGATGATTCAATCAGAAACAAATCTTATCCACCGCAATCACATATCCTGCCCTTCCACAGCACACTGATAACCAACCGGCAACCCCTTGATTGCTCCCCCACGAATAATGGGCAGCAGAGCAAAACGTTCCTGTGCGTTTAAAGCAGAGAAGGAGCATTTCATTACCAGATCCTCTCCCTCTTCGCCAGAAGCCACCAAACAATAAAATGGAAAGGAGAGATATAGCTTGTGGCATCTGTCAGTGCAAGTAGCCTTTGGTTCAACCTGGGCTGTTATAAATATTATATTAGAAGTATTAGCAAGAGCAGATTGGATTGCAGCGGGTCCAGAATGAGGCAGCCCGAAGGCTGGCAATAAAGCTGGAAGAAATGAAATGGTTTGGCATAGGTATCTTCTGCTTTGCATTGTGCAAGGAATGAAGAGGAAAGAGGGAAATCTTTCTGCCTTGATTTAGCTCATTTGGAGCACCTATTTAGAAGAGCCACTTTTGCCACCTTGGCAACGATGGCCTGTGCCCGCACAGGCAAGCACTGTGACGCATGACGCTGTCCTCGCAAAGTCTATTTAATTACCCTCATCACTAGTTTGTGCTTTTTTGAATGAGTTTCTCTATATTTAACTGAGTTTGCATCACCGTTGGACGCAGGCTGTCAGCACTTTGGGCCAGAGCTGTGAGCGCCGGTTCAACTTGCACAGGCTGCATGGGTGAGCTCGGGCACATCAGTGAGGGATGGAGTTTGAAGAAATTCAGGTACTGAAAGGTGAAAAAATAGTTACTAGATAGTCTTGGTTTCACACAATGAGAGCTCCTGAAACTGCCATTTAGTTTTTACGCGCAGCTTTAGACACCGCAATTACTTTTTCAATCTGGTTCAGGTCTCTGCATCTTGGTCCCCCACCTGTATCATGGAGAGAAAATTATTTCTTCAGGCTGAAGTTCTGTGAGAAGCTAAGAAACTTCTGGCAGAGGCCACATGACTGCCTCAGCTAAATAGGAGAATTCATTGTATACATTGAAATTCTGACAACTTCAAGGGAGACAGAAAGTCAAGGGGGTGTGAATGTATCTCATATTCTTTCCTGTTAGTGCAATTTTAGGTGTTACTTGTAAATAAAAATTGTTCAGCAAAAAGTTTGATTTTCGAGGTTCACGGTGTTACTTAAAATAAAAAAAAAAAAAGAAAAGCAAAAAGCTTCTAACATTCCTCCTCCAGCAATGAGAGAACAAAGCAGGCAAGAATCATTGAAGAGGTGGACATTTCCCACACCACTAATTAAACCCTCCGCCTTGCTGTACATGGGGGGTTAAGAAACACAGATGCCAGAAATTGGCCTAGACTATATTTCCCGAGAGGCACAGAGAGATATTGAGGGAAATCACAATCATTCTGTAACATGTGATTAAGAAACCAGGTGTTTTGGGGTTTTTTTTTTTCCATTTTAAGAATGCAACAGACTGGAGGGGAACCACCTGAGAAAGCTGATGGCAAGAGGAGCAGGGAGAAATCATTCCAGTCAATACTTCTGAAGCATGGGCTTGCATCATTTGATGCACAGCAGNGCTTGCAGCATTTGATGCACAGGGTTTTTATCATAGCAGAAATGCTCCTATAGAAGAGAACAGCCATGATCACCTTGGGCAGAAGGCTATTATATAAACAAGTATATGTTTAATTGCCCTCTACTTGCTCTCTGGAAGGACTTTCCTCCCATTTCAAGTTGGAGGTAAGTCTAAATTCAAGACCACTCTGCACAAAAAGGCACTTGAAGTTTTCTGTTTAAGGATGTGTAGTTGCAGAGCCTCTTTGAGCAACTTTAAATAGGTGCCATGAATGGCAAGTCGAGAAGCGGCATTATCATTAGCTTCCACCTGAGGGTAAAAAGAAATACGCTGTCTGACCTTAGATGGATCAGAAACACTGGCTATCAAGCAAATGGCAGTAAAATATCCCCGACTGCTCTGCTACTGTTAACTACTTCTGGTATTGTGTCTGCCTTATAAAATGCACCAAGGTCAAGCTCCACTTGCAGGACTGTAGCCTCCGCAGGACAGCACGAGGCAGCCGCACACCCTTCGCTGTAGTTATTGATGCCCATCCAAGCACTGGAAATCGTTTTCCATCGCCACTGCTGACCCTCCTGGACTGTCAGTTTGCTGGTTTGAAATGTCCGGCTGTGGCTCCCTTAATCATGACCTATCTTGGTGCCAGCAAGTGACCCCCTCGCAGATGTGTCTTGCACATCTGTGAGAGCGGGGTGGTGCTCCCATCTTCCCAGGTGACACAAATTTATGGTGTGAGATGCTCCTGCCCTGCCTGCCGCTCTGCCTCGCTGAGCTGTCGCCCACTAGGCAGGGCCACAAACAACCTGCCCAGCACTCGAGCACCATCCTGCTGGGACGCTGCGCAGTGCCAAGCCAGCAGGTCTGGCCACACGGCCTCTTGCTGTCCCTTTGGTACAGACAGCTGCTCTTTGGGGCTGTATTTCTGTCCCCCATGCGGCATAAGGTACATACAGTCCTTTCCCTTCTCTGACTTCTCCTTTCACACTAGACACTGCAATTTGTGCTTTGGCTCTCTTTCTAATGACTGTATTATTAGCTCTATTTTCATCTCCTCTCAGCTTTTTATTTTGCATAGAGTTATTTTGGCTGCTCTGTGTATCACAAATTGAGTAGCTGAACCAAGTCCACAAACGCTGACAGAGAAAGCAGGTTGAGCAGCCCTTGTCCGACCAGCATCGTTTTCACCCTCGCATGTGCTGCTGCTCCCTGCCCACGCCGGCATCCCGAACGCCATCCTGCTGCGTTTCCAAACATACAGTGGCACGGTGAGGAGCAGAGGGACCATATGTCCTGAGGCAGCTGGGCCATACGAGTCTCCATTTGCAACACCTAGTTTGCGCTTCCTAAGACGCAGAAGGTATTTAATACGGTGTGTGTCACTTTATGGGCTATTCTGGCCTTAATTACAAAGTCTGAAATGGTGCACAAAAGCTGTCCTCTTGAATGTGCTCCCTGCAGGAACAGCATGTTTGTCCCTCAGTGAGAGTGTTTTTTCCATTTGTATCCGGGACATCTGAGCAAAGCAGCTGACACTCTTCACCACTCAAGGTGGCTGGTCCTACCCTCAGCAGCCCATCAGTGCTCCGGTTTTTGGTACAGCTAATGGAAATGTGACTCGCAAAGGGGTGGGAGAAGTCTACCAGGGAGAAGTCTACGCGGCCCTCGATGGGTTTATGGAGGGGAAAGGAACTGTGTGACTCCAGTTTTCTCTTGGTCTCCTGACAGCTTCAGACCCCAGAGGTCCGTTATTTAGGTATGACAAAGATGGAGTCATCCTGAATTCATTTCTCAGAGACCTCCCTGGGTTTTTGGAAAGGCCTCATTTGTGTATACGTATTCCCAAAATATGTCTCTGGGCAGCCCTCACTGTGATCAGCATCAGGTATGAGCCCTGCAGTCTGCTGCTTCCCTACTGCCCATCAACAGCTAAAATGGGAATTTCCATCTGCACTGTGCAGATTGGCTCCAGATTGTTCATATGGAGGGAATGAACTAAGAAACAGGGAAAGAGTCCTCACCTTCTGCTTTCCTGGGAGCAAAGACTTCTCGAAGGTCCTATTTTCTTCTGGCTCACTGGAAATCCTTGAGGGAATGAGGGGAGGAAGGATCTTAGGAGGCTTCCAAAGAGCAAACCAAGCGGGAGCACCTCATTGCCTAGAGAAAAACAGGGAGGGCCTGAGTGGATGGAAGCAGAAACGAGTCATCTCCAGTCAGCTTTTCCCTTCCCACTAATAAAGCTGAAAGCCGAAAAATTAAATAAAGCCGCCTATCTCCCAGGTTTTGGAAGAGGAAGGAGCACAGGTTATGTGTGTGTGTTGTAACAAAGAAGTCTGAGCTAGAAAAGAGTTTTCTAACAATTTTCCCTCCCTCCTAGCCAATCCATGGTTTTAGCAGCAGCCTGGGATCTCTGATGGGCGATAGCCCGCTTCCCAGCAGAGAGAACACTACTGACGCTGCGTGCAGTTTTTAATGTTTAATGACACAAAATCAATCGGAAGTGGTTGCTGGCTTCCACAATCAATTTTAGGAGATCTCTCAAAGAACAGCAGAAAGTGGGAGAGTTTCCATTAGCCCTGGAAATCTCATCAACGATAGGAAAATAGTTATAAACAACTCTGCGCTCCAATAAACGCATTAACAACCCTGTCCTCACTCATTTCTCATGTCTCTGTAAGAGGGTACAGTTTTGTCACCAGTAAGGCCATACCCTGGTCTCTATTCCACCCTTTCTGTGCACAGACACACAAACATCCATGTGGTTGTGAGCACCTTAACAGGGTGAGCTCCAAACCGTGGCTCATGGTTGCTGCCCCGTGAGCTTTGTGTCCCTGGTCTGGGAATATCCGCGGGGCAGGAGTCACAGCGGGGTTATCCCCCTGCCTGCGGGCTCTGCCCCACAGTAAAAGGCACCTTAGCCAAAATATAGGGTAGGAGGTTGTCCTGCCCTATAGCTGAGTGGGAAGGGGCTCCCTGGGGAAACACGGGGCTCCTCGTCCTGGCTGCACGCAGGGGCTAAGCGTGGCCGAATTCGCCCAAACGCTCCCGGGAGGCCACACTCAAGGGCTGTTCGGTCAATGGGAAGGTGCCTGCTGGTTTTGATGGGCTTTATGCCACTTGCCAAGCTTAATGCCGCATGGCATGAAGTGCCCTTTTTCTGCCCTTGTTTTCGCTCAGACTGCGGGGGCGTGATGCCTCCTGCTAGCTGGAACCTGGGGAAAAAAAGAAAAAGAAAAAAGGTTGGTTTTTTGCATCTTTTAAAAATCCCAGGGCTAAGCAAAGTTAGGAACAGCCCTGACTGCAGCTCAATACAAATCAAGAAGCTGTCTTCAAATTTTGTAGGTACGCTCCAGGACTCCAGCTAAGTGAAGTCAAGGCAGGGTTTGTAATGCACAATTTAATCAGTGAATTTGTAGATCTCAAAAGGCGTGCTTAATTTAATATTGTTTCTAATGGCTATTGTCTTCATGCTTGCCTGTTTCCCCGGTGTTTTTCCCTTTTGTAATTACTTGAATGGGCATTTCCAGGTGCACTGCATATATTAGCAAGCACTTTCATTTTAGTAATGAGTGAGACACTTTCAGTGTTTATTTCTTCATTGCCCTAATACTTACTTTATTAAAGGTTCTGATTCTTCTAAAGGAGAAAAATGAACATTTACCACTTGTTTCTGCCTCATTTTCCTCTTCTGCCTTACGATACCCTTGAGAACAGAAGAGTTAAATTACTGGCCAGGGTTAGACGAGATTTAAATTACCAGAGAAAAGTAAAACTAAAGGGGATGCTTGAGCAATGCCTATCCTCACCCATAAAGCACTTGAACTTAAAGCCATTCCCCTGGTTGTCGGGACCTCGGGGCTATCTTAAGCTCTGGTAGGGGTACCTGCAGTGCCCGTTTCCTACACCCCGTTACCATCCCTTAGTTTTAACGTGCATTTTTCCACCCCTTGCCCCACAGCGCACAGCCTGGGGACTCGTGGGGCGCAGGGGACCGAGCCTTGCCCGGCCACCCCAGGCTGCCGATGAACGCTGTGCCAGGATTTCAGCATCAGCGGACAACCTTCATCCTGCCGCCGAGCAGCATTCATTACACATGCACAGCGTCCCTTTGCCACACGCTAGTCTAATTTTCGGATTAGCTGTTTATTAGCATTATTACAAACATGGCTCTTCATCTTCTATTAAATGGTACTGCAGCCCCTGCGCTCCCACACGAAGCCTGTAAGGAAGCACTTGGTTCACTAAATTACCCTGCAAATGTCAAACTTGCTCTGTATTATTAGCTGTACGTCTTATATCCTCTTTATTAGGATTTTGTGTCTTGAGGGTGCCCTGTGGCGTATAGATTTTTTTAAAATACAAACCAGTGTCATTTCGCTGTTTAAAAGAACATTTAATTAAACTGGATTCATTGCTTGTATGGGGCAAGTTAAATGAAAACTAAATAGATGGCATATGATTACATGTTATTAAGAAGAGCGACTGCTCCAGAGACCAAACTCTTTTAACACAACATTAAGCTGAACTCATTTCATATGCACAGGTTAGCTCTGGCCTATGAGGAGAACATATTTTGAGAAGATCAGCAGAATGGTTATGGGCATTAAACAGCTTTTAACAAAATGTGCGTTTCAGGCAAGAAACCTTTCCTAAGCTAGACTTAAATATGTTAACGACAGAAATCAAAGCTTCACAATGATTCTAGGTAACCTTTTAAAAATTACCACTTTTATAGTATCAGTTGTAAATGATAACATTGGCTTTGTTTATTATTTCACTCGGTATAAATTAAAAAGGGCCACAATGAGTATAAAAACAAAATTTGAAGTATTTTGTAGGCTTGAGTCATTTGGTGACATCATGACTTTTTAACTTTTAAAACAAAAGGAATCGTAATTAAAAACTCCATTACACAATTTCCTATTCCCTACTCCATTTATGATAACACTGTTCGTACAATCAGATTTTTTTAAGAGCACTCACCAAGTTTTCTTTCCAGGTGTCCTAAGCTGGTTTTTTACAAGTCCACCACACCCATGTCCTTCCCCAGCCCCATCCCTAAAATTTGCCATGGCCGTGAGCCTACAAAGCCTTCAGCAGTGCTGTGGCACTCGGTGGGCAAAAGCGGCTAATTTTTACATGAATTGCAGCCATTCCATCATACCCTTATAGCCACCAACTGCTTTGAGGTTAGGATTGCCTTTGGTGGTTTTGCCTGTTGTTTGGAGCAGGGATAAGGGTTTGGGTGTGTATCACTACATGGCATTGGCCAGACGTCATAGCCCTCTCCCCCCTTCCTTCTTATGCACTCTCCTTGCCTGTTGATTTGCCTGTTACTAAGGTTAAAGCCATGACAGTGACAACCTCCAGCTCAAGCCCTCTTCAAATCCTCACAAGGACACCACATCTATTTTCTTTGCTTGCACAGATAGAGCTCCAGAGAGGAGCTCTCAGCATGAGGTTCATGGTTGAAAAGCATTAAGCGATTGAGTTCTTGTATTTAAAACTGGAATTACCTGTTTCTTCCAATAAAGTAACTTAAAATCAGGCTGTTTGGCGTGTAACTATTGGTGGGACCAGTGCTGTGTGTCCCCAGTATGTGTTCCCTGAGCATCACTGCGTTTCATGCAAATAATCCATGTCAGTGGTGAGCACATTGCTGTGGGAGGATTTGGCTGACAGACCTCTTCCAAATCCCACAGAGAGCACAAGAAAGAGGTTCCTCACCTGTGAAGTAGATGCATTCAGAGGTGAGGCTGCAGCTCAGCTTCCCCTGCCCTCTCTGGAAGGCAGCGCCGATCACCCCGCTCTGCCCGATTCCCCCGATTCCAGTAGAAGGTTTATAACTCCCCTGGGCATGGAGATGCCCAACGACCAGAATCAATACCTATGTCCCAGAAATGGTGGCGCTTAACTCCTCTGCTCAGCATTCCCCCGAGCTCTGCGGCAGCAGAACTTGCTGCCCTCGGTGCTCCTGGCATGGCCCCAGGGCACCTTGCTGCTGGGAGCTACAGCCAGAGCCCCTGGGCGCCTCCAAGGGCTTGGGCTGCTGGGTGCTGCCATGATATATGTCCTCGATTTAATAAACAGGGTAACTTTCACCTGTGCATTAGGCCAGACACGTCCCTCTACCTCTATCTAGGTCAGCGAGCACCTTGGGAGAGCAGAAGTGTGCTCTGAAAAAAAAAAAAAAGAGGAAGAGACCTTCCTATTTTAAGGTTGTTTTAATTGATTTTCATGCTTTTCGTAACATCTGAGAGAGGAAACTCTTCCCGCGGAGTGCCACTTCCCCCACTCACGCCTCTTCTGGGAAGACCTGGAGATCTCAGCCTCTCCTGCACCGCAGCCCAGACACCTCACCACTTCTCTTGGAGTCCCTCTTTAGCTGAGCTCTCTTGTCTTCTCAGCGTGTCTACTTTTTATCTTTATTTTTTGACTGCAAAAGAAACGGAGCCCTTCCATGCATTGCTAATGTGAGCACACAGTCACATATACATGAGAAACTGAAACACAGCAAACAAATTGAAACAAGTAAGACAGTCTTGGAGCAACTCTGCCTTCCAAAGGGAAGGGTGGTTGTCCAGAGGTTGAGCTTATAACTTCTGGGCTTTGAAACAGGCTCTTAAACGGAGATCCTGTGTCTTTTTTGTTCGTTAACACAACCCGCCCTTGGGGCACACAAGTACAGCTGCGGCTTTGAGACGAGTTTAGTCAATATAATGTGCAGGGATGTAATTAGCAGCGTTGGAAGGACTGCTGTGGGCAGATGGGAGTGGAAAAGGCTGTGCTTGTTGTGAGACAGGCTTTTATATGTATTGGCCTGGGAGTCTGAAGCAATGTGTGATGAATGACCTTACAGAACGATAAGCCAGTTGAACAGTAAACCATGGCATCTGTGTCCCTTGCTTTGTTACAGGGCAGTTGCAACCTCTCTATAAATCATGCCAGAATGAGGTTTCCCTTGGTAATCCGGGTTAACCTTTCCTGCCGTGTGGGTTAGCTACCCAAGGGTTTAAATCGACTGTTCAGCCGGGTGGCCTGAGGTTCCTCTGCAAGGTAAGAACCCCCAGATGTCTCTGGATGTGGTCCTTTGCCTTCCAGCAGCCCCTGGGTTCTGCCCTAGAGCAAGGGCTATCTTCAGACACAGCCTCACAGCCTCTGCAAGGTGAGAGGAGGAGTAGCCGGGACCAGACCTGTAGGAACCAGAAATACCGCAAAGTTTGTGCCGCAAAGCCTCCACCTTTGGCAGAGTACAAACTTTTAGTTGGTTTTTTTTTTTCTTTTCAATCATATTTTTTTATCCCCTCATACTATTACCTGCTGCCGCGTTACAGCAGCCCATAGGTACCTGAGCATTGTTATAGTTTGCCTTCTGCCCTGGCAGTACATCTGTCTGAGCAGCAGTTTGCCCGACTTATCAGGAAAGATCCCAATCCCAGTAACAGCTTCTGATGGAAATATTCTGTGACTGCTGACTCTCAGGCTTTGGTCAGGTCTTCTTTTCCAGAAAGCTGTAATTTCAGGCAGTCTTAGCATCCACCCTCACATTGCAAAACCTGAGAGAACCTGTTTTATGCACATGTACAGCAAAAAGCCTTTTACTTAGAATTTACTTAAAAGTATTACAGTAACACACCATTGCCGGTGTCTTCCCTGGGATTAAATGCGGGACACCAGGGTTCACGCTCCTGTAGGCTGTGCAAGCACTGCTTTTGACAGCCTAATGCTTGCCTTGGGCTTAGATGTCAGTCATTATTAGGAAAAAAGAGAATGATATTGAGAAAGAAAAGATTTAGTGTGTAAAATGGGTAACAATACTTCTGTGCCACAGTGTCTTGTATAGTATCTCCAGTGCTGGTCATTTCAGCTTAGGTTACAACAAACTCAAAATGGTTGGACTATCATGATTGTTTATTAAGTGTTTCTCCAGCTGTGGTTACAGGTGGAGACCAAGGGAAGAGTATCCTATACATCTTATATATTCAGGACAAGCACGTATAATAGTTTTCCTCAATATTTTTCCACCTATTTCAGCTCAGGGTATTCCTCCACTGGGCACTGGATATTCCCCCTCAAAACACTTCTCGTCCACAATGTTGTTGTCTTCTCTTGAACCCACGTAAAGGTTTAACATCGATTCCTCTTTCAGGAGGAGTCCCAGAGGTCACCCAGCTGCCATGGGAAGAGCCACCTCCTTCTGCGGGGTTTATAGATCTGAGCAACAGCAGCCATGTGGGGAGGCAACTGCTGTCAGCAAACTCATCCACGATCGCTGATCCAAATTTGGATCAAATCCTTACAGTCGTCTTCCATAAATAATGCTTTGTCCTTCACATAAAAGAAAATAATTTGTTATTTATACAACGGATGCACCTAAAAACCACCAGCCAAGATAAGGACTCAATTGTGCTAGGCACTATAAAAACAGGCGGTAATCCCCCAAAGAGCTTTTAAAGTAGGGAACTGATGGTTTAGTTCTCCTAGGAAGACTAGTCACTGTGAATCTTTAAAATATATTTCTATGCACAGCAGAGAAAGTAGTTGGGCTTTCATTCCTTTCAGCTCCTGATAGCACACATAAAGCACCAGGCACAAAAGCCAAGTGTGACTGCAACTCGAATCCCAGGCAGAATCCGTGTGCAACTCCTGCCAGATACATCCATTGACCTCCAAGCAGAAATTTCTTCCTGCATCAGGAAAATGACAAACTGGGCATTGCTCCTCACTTAAAATATCAGCCCGGCAGTGGCGGTGTTGATTGCAACAGGCTTCGTAGAGAGGAGCAATCCCAAATCCTTACCATAAAAGCATATTTCTGACTTCCTGCTATTGCGTTGCATTCATGGACATGCTCAAAACAACCATTTTTAGAGCGGTTCGACTCCCGAGCTTGCCTCGGTGCGCTTTGAAGCAGTTTGTTCTAAGCAAGTCATGTTCACTGTCCTAATCTGACATGAAGCCTGATGGAAAAATCTGTGATCGATTATAGCGGCAGGACAAAGAGATATGAGAGGAAAGCAATGCAAAAGAACAGATATCAATCACTGGTTCGCAACGAGCCTGAAGAAGGTAGCTGGTGATATTACCGAATTTGAAGGCAGTGTAGCACATCTTTTTGCTGTTGTAGGTAAACACTCCGAGCCGCAGACTGTTTGTCTTACAGACAGACCGATTTGGTACGAAAAGTGGATTTTGAAGTATGGATTTTGTTGGAAGGGGACAAAATAAACTATTGGTTTGTTACCTTGAAAACAGTGTAGCATGTAATGAGTGTTTGCAGCAGTTTCACAGCTGCTTGTATACTGTTATTTTTAAGCTTCTAAGTGTTCTTTATATTTGCAATTTTTAATTGATTGAATATGAAATAGATGATGGAACGAATTTGTATTGAATAAGAAATAGCCGACACAATCAACAAACTCTTTAATGTTGAGTTAGCTTTTTTCTTGTTGCTGGACAAGATCATACTTCAAAGCAAATTAAAAATGTGAAGCCAAATTCTGATTGCAATGCAGGCAACAGAAATCTTCCTGTCAGCCTCAATAAAAGCAGGTGTAAGATTTCGGTATTAGTCCAGTCCGTCCAATTCACATGTCTTTCTGTCTTTATCTAATCTAATACATGGTCGTGAGATAAATTACAGAAGCGTATGATAAATTGCATTGCTATTCATTTTTGGCAAGATCACCTATACTCTGGCCACTAATTCATCTCCGCCAGGATCCGTTGTAACATACCAGATCCTTGAAACAGTCTCCAAATAATGTCATTTCATTTTCTTTAAGAAAACAAAGAAATTGTATCTGCTGGCAAATATCCTGCTTACCCTCACCGAAATAAATGATACCTCACTGCCACCCCTGCAAAATCATGGTTATGAAAATATAAAAACTTATTTATAGCGTTAAGGGTCTCAAAGATACTAGGTCCTTATATTTTATTTGAGTGGAAAAATGCGACATGATTTAGATTGAGGGATTTCAAAGTGGAAAAGGATGACGTGGTTTAGGTTAAAGGATTTCAAAGAGTCATTAATGTGGATATTTCTGTGTTCATTGGGTTTTTTTGTCTAGAGACTTGATAATACAGATAGAATACACCAAACTGAGTAAACATTCTGCAATATGCTGGAATAATTTTTCCCAGTGCTCATTTAGAGCAGTTCACCACTCCTGAACAAAAGTACCATCCTGAAGCACACCAGTACCACCCTGGACCAACACATTCTTGCGTCTCTGTTAGGCACCATTCCTATCCATCTGGGAGTGGAAAGAGAAACATCTCATTTAAGCAAAAAGGGAAGATAGCTTCTTTTCCCTTACACCCATCAGATCCTTCCCTGCCTTCCATATGAACTCTGCTAGGTAGCGAAGGCTGGTGGTGAAGTGCCTCTTGAAGAGTTGTGAAGAACTGAATGTGAGGTGTTGGGAGGTGCAAGCTAACAAAGGCTGACTTCGTGAGTTCTAGGAGAGCTCCCCATTACCACTACTGTGAAGGAGGACCAGGATGCTGCAAGCAGGTAGGACTGCAACAGAAAAGCTGATGTCAACTCCATTGGTGGTAGACACCCTTGGTCCCACCACCTGGATGAGCTGTTGGATGATGCCAGGGTGTTGGTGGGCACTGGGCATCATCCAGAGCCAGCCCCATGTCCCAGCCTGATGTCCCACCACCCCGCTGCTGGGGAAGAGGGGAAGCAGTAAGCTGATGGCAATTTTGGCTGGAGAAGACATGTGAACGCACGCACCCCTGCTCAGTGCCAGCCCAGGAAATTGCTTTCTACTCCTTGGCACTGCCACTTTGATTGCCCACAGCCACCTCCTCCTCCTCGTCCTGCCGTAAATTGCTGTGAAACGGTGCCATGAACCATCCAACAGCTGCTGAATTTCACCCAGGAGATTGCTGCACCTCAGTGGTGAGTGAAGTTGGTTTGCATATCAAGATTTTACAGTAATTTGGGGCGTTTTGAGATGGAAAACACTACTGATGTGAAAAGGCAATTATTATATTTGCTGCAAAATCCGTGATCCACCCCATGAAAACACGAGCAGTACTTCAAGACGAGCATGTATTGCAGGTTGATGTGAAAACCCGGCCTTGCTGTTGGGAGGGAAAGTTGTCCTGGTGATTTTGGGGAGATGAAGGCTTCATTCTACACTATTCAGGAGCAGTTGAGGCATAATGGTTACGTCCAGCTAATTGGATGCATTGCTATAGACACTTGAGAAATATGATAGACAGATGCATTCAGGTAGATAGGTATCCCTTGGTGTAGCGAGCTGAAGTCAATTACAGAGTTAAATTGTGAAAGATTTGACCTGATGTCATTTATATCTCGAGTCATAATTAACACTTAAAGTTCAACTCTATGGCAATTTTCTTTTAATAACACTTAAAACCTATATAGAGCTCAAAGAATTGCATAGACATGATGAAGGATGACTTGAGTGGATGCCAGAATTTCAGCGTTAGTAATTAATCTTTAAAACACCTTTCTAAGGCATATGGGTAACATCATTTCTCTTCAGTTTCTCCTTTGAAGAGAAGTGGGTTTTGCCCAAAGTCGGTGGCACCTGGAGATAAGGACTGAGGCTTTTCCAGCTGCTAAACCAGCGAACGCTCATCTCAGCCCGGCGCCAATCTTTTTGTTTTGATATATTTTTAAATTTTACCACAGTCTTTAGAAAAATCGCGGTCAAATTTCTCGTCAAATGGCCTGGGTTTTTTTTCCAATTAGAAGCTATGCAAATGCAGAAGTAAAAATCTGCCGTAAACACAGCTTCTGCTTGTAAGATTTTCACGTGGATGAAATATGAATCTCACTGGGGGAAGAAACGCGCCCTCGGACTGAGACCTTGTAAGCCGAGATTCAGCTTGCTGCAGATTTTTATGGTCAAGTTATAACTGCCTGTAAAGCAGGGGTTTAAAATGGAAGTGCTGACAAAACTTTTAAACTACAACAGTGGAAATGGCGCCGCAATAATTTATAATCTACAGGCAGCTTTGGATTTATTATCACAATGACAAATGCACTGTCATTGTTAATAGGATATTTCCCAGCAAGGACTTCTTGTTATGCAAGCCAGGTTCACTATGTCATGCAGCATGATAGCAATAAAGTCTACAAGAATTTGTAATGAACTTCAATTACTAATAGATTATGGTTAATGGGAAATATGTGCAGTAAAGATATGGGTTTTTATATGCGCCTTCTGGTACTCTACAAGGCAATGATTTATGCTACAATTTATGTTAACATTCTCCAGTACGAAAAAAAGCCTAAATTGGTGGAAAGCCACTCCATCCATAACAAATATTTAAGATAATTTTGCACATCATGTAAATGAAGATGTAAAATTAGATATTAATCCATTTCATTTTAGCATTTGTATTTTTATTAAAAATGAAGACTTTGCCCTACTGTGTAATGACATTAAAAAATCCTATCATGGGCTGCAAGCATGAATTACACTGATGTAGAAATGGCGACAGCAAGCGCGCCGTAAGTGCATTTGTTCAATTTGCTGTTGTAATTAACAGAGCAGTGAGAATATTTTTCTACGTATGATTTAAAGTAACAGCCCTGAAGCTGCTCAGGCAGACGGGTTTGATGCGGAGGGGGTATACATATGAAGACCGGGTTCCTTTGGAAGGGGTCAGCCTTTTCCTCCCCCACTTTTGCTCTCCCCCAGCCTTCCTGCGTGGCATCGCTCCAAAGCCATGCCTCATCCGTGGACATCGGGCTATTCCCTTCCCTGCACAGCAAACCTCCTGCGGGAATTACTTTGGGAAATAATCACCTGA
The DNA here is from genome assembly GCA_003993805.1 of Himantopus leucocephalus. Lineage (NCBI taxonomy): Eukaryota > Metazoa > Chordata > Aves > Charadriiformes > Recurvirostridae > Himantopus > Himantopus leucocephalus. The sequence goes on along the minus strand of RSEF01000007.1, from coordinate 35,533,383 downwards.
TGCAGCAACAGAGCCACGAGCTCACGCTTACTTATCAGAGGGACACAGACACGGGTGTTTGCCTGCTATTTCAAAGGAGAGTTCCTCCTCCTCCTCTCTCCCTCCCTCCCTCTGGCTTTTTTTCTCCTGTACCTGTAATATAATCTGTAAATTCCAGGTTTATGTGCCCATGAAATGAAAAGACAAAAAGGATGTCTCCCATTTTAAACAAACACTGTTCAGAACCGTCTCTGATGAACGCATAGATGCAATGTTAGGGATTGCGTGTACCCGGAGTCACATTTCTGCAAAGTATCTGAAACATATATTTAAGCCTGAAAGGGGCACCCGTGCATGAAGAACTTGCAGGATCATTTCTGGTATATTTTTAATACAGGTAGCCTGATGTCCAGCTTGTTTCAGTCACTGTTATGTTGGTTTAACACCACTGTTCTCAGCAAACCTCTCTATAAAGCCTAAAAATTCACTCTCTGGGGTTGGAAGTGAGGAAGACCCATCCTGTTGGCCCACACATCCAGCTGGGGGTTTGCAAAGAGCAAGGCTGGCCTGGAGATGTGCTTTTGGACTAAAATTCTGCTGGCTGAGATAAGACAGACTTTCTGAGAGGAAAACAATTAATTCAGTGCAGAAAGCAACAGGTAAGCTCAAAATTGCCATATAAATCCCAGCCCGCGGACAGGCTGGAATCCCCAAACATGATCTGGAACAGCAGTATCTCACTTTACAATTAAGGGTGATTCTCGCATGAAAATGTGGCTCTTCAGGCTTTTTGGAAGTTGTTTGAGAGATTTAAAAGAACTCCTTCACTTTTTATGTTCAAATGAGCATAAAATTGTGCTTCCCCGTCTTCATTTCCTACTAAATAGCAGTTACAGTACTTACTTCTTGGAAATGTGTGTTACAAATTTAAAATTAAAAATTATTTATCCCTTAAGGGTGCTCTTCTGATTCAGTTTTCCCCCAGCCCCTGAAGGGAAGAAGCTGCGTATGCAGAATGGAGTTTACTGTAATTGTTTTCCCCCCCAGTTTTTTAATGACATTCATAGAATCATAGAATAGTTTGTGTTGGAAGGGACCTTTAA
>RSEF01000007.1:35515213-35532201 GCA_003993805.1 Himantopus leucocephalus | reverse complement strand
GGTCTCCCCGGAGCCTTCTCTTCTCCAGGCTGAACAACACCAAAAATTCTCCTCAGAAGCGAAAGCCGTGGCAGAGGATCTCCCTGACGTGTCTGATTTTAGACAAGGAGTTTTCTTCTCCAGCCTGGGGTGAAAGTGCCTTTCCCCACAGTGAATTCTGCTTTTAAATAAGACCCCGTGCAACTCCACACACCCAGCAAGCGCTGCCTCTCCCCATCCTCTCCCCTTCTGACTAAAGAGGGGAAGGAGCTCTCACGTGCTTTCACACTGGGTCTCCTTTATTGTGTGTGGGGTCATCTCATCCTCCCTTCTTTCCAGATCATCTCTGTGGTTCCTCACCTTTCCTGCTGTCTCACGCATTTTTCAGAACAAACCTCCCCAAAAAAACTCTAAAAAGCTTTTTCTTGTATTTTTTACCTCTGCTAAACCAGAAAACAACAGGACCTGCACGTGCATCTTGTTGCTGGGTTTTGTTGTTGGATTCGAGGGGTTTTTTTTGCTCTGGTGTTTCTGTGGCTCCCAAAGATGTGTCACTCCTGACAGGTTGATGTGGCGATGTTCAGCGGTCACCTCCTTCACACGCACCATTTCGAAGAGGTCACTGACAGCATAAAAGAGCTATGAAAATAATTGTAACTTTAATTTGTTTCCCATTAGAAATGCATGCAGCAATATGTCCTAATGAGAGATTTTCTTTCTTTCCTGCTTCAGCACGTCACCATAACAGCTTACAGATATACTGATGTCTTCTAATGCAGGAATCTGTACGTAGCACTGTGTAAAAGCCGCAATAGATTTGTTTCTGTTCAACAGCTGAGAAATCATGGAAACATTCTAAAATACACTGGAATTAATCTTTGATCAATAGGAGTGTGTGTTTCAAACAATTCGCTCTAAAATGAATATAAACAGCTCTTAACTCCCAATATGGTCTCTTGTAAATCACTTCAATTCTTTAATAATCTACATTGTATCAGAAATGTATATGCAAAAATAAAACGTAATTTCTTGGAGCTAAAGCATTACCTGAAGTAAACTATTTCAACACTGAATCATATTATTTCAATGGCAGAAATCCCACCTGTCTCACTGGATAAACCAGGTATTCAGACTATTAAATGCATCCAAGTGACTATATTGTATTCCACCATGCATTATGCCTTGTAGAGCACATAACATTTCTTAAAACCATAAAATCATACAGCAAAACAAATGCATCAACCACGGGAGTAGAGACAGCCCCACATGGAGAAGGGACCAAGGAGGTGAAGCACCTTCTTGCTGAACATCCCATACTATATATCGGACAGATTTACCTGACACGACCCCATTGAAAATGAAACAAATCTCCCTGAAACCTGTCAGTTTGACATCAGAGTTAATTTTTAAATCTTCTGTGTTACAAAGCTCGCAAGCCATGCACGGCCCTTGCTGCCAGGCTGGTGAAAGCCTGCAACCAGGAGGTTCGTGTGTTTAACTAAAAACACCAAAAAGCCCTATGTGACAACAGTAGCTGATTCCTAACAAATGCTCTGCATCAGAGCTCATTAGTGAAATCCACCTCTCCAGGATGGTTGTTACCACTGCTGTGCCTCGATCATCTTCAATTGCTTCACTCTTGCAGTATGGACCTCGTACACAAATCGCTCTGCAGGTGCAACATCATAAAAATAAAGTGAAAAGACAAGAAGAGGGGACCAGTGCCATTACATGGAGTTGGCTGCAGAGGCAGGAAGAGGCAACCATCTCACGTGCAGAAGGTGTGAAGCCACTTTTAGGGTAACTGGAGGTATGAGATCTTGAAGTCACAGCAAGCTCAAGAGATCCCATTGGGCAGCCACCCAAATGGTTGGTCTTTCTGAACCTCCGCTCTTGTCAGCTGCACTGAGAAGCTGTAATTTGTTCTGCTGAGAGTTTTTAAATGAAGATGATGAAACCACATATACTTCTTGATTACCTCGTAGGAAATGGTCTGGTTTCTGCAGTGCCTGAGTGGATGGTCCGAGTTACATCTGATTATACAACATTCATATGATAAAACACAATGAACAGCTTAGTGAGTTACATGTTCATAGATTAGTGCAGAATTAATCGGGTATTAAAGCTCACTTATAACAACAGATATTAATACTGATTTCTTAACAGGCTCCAAAAATTGTATTCAGTACTGAAGTAAACTAAGCTATTTATAAAGTATGAAAAACATATTTCAGCTGTTTGTATCTGACTATTTGCTTTGGATCAAGAAGCAAGAACTTAACTCATGGCTCAATCACTATTACACTCAGGTTGTTATTAAAAAGCACCTTCCCATCTCTTTTTTCACTGCATTCAGGCTTTCTTAACTCTTCTATTACCTGACGCTTTAATTCAGGAGGAGCAGTTTTAGAAAACTCATAAGTTTCGGTCAGAAAATCCAGCAACAGCTCCCCGTCCTTGTTCCCTTCAATAAAGCAGCTCGTTATGTCCATGTGGGATGGGAGCTCGTGGACCTGGTACTTCAGGCCGGCTGAATCCAGTATCCTTTTGATGTCAGCAGAGGAGACGTAAAGGCAGAGATCATCCAAAGGTAAGGAAGACCCATACTTCCTCCACAGTGTTTCCCAGCCACTGGTTCCTGAGAGATAAACCACAAGAAAAATTCTCAGGAACAAGGAAAAACACTTTTTGAAAAAATTTTTGATCATCTGGGGTTTTTAGCAGTAGTCCTCATTGCGAGCAGGGTCTTTCCAGAGTTGGACATGTGTCCTGGGGCATGGTGGAGACAGCTGCCTCCCTGTTCTGTGCCTTGGTGTTGGGGGCTGCAGGAGGGGATGGACACATTACCTACCCCAGAGCTCCAGCACCTCCCACCGAGCCCCCAGCTGAGGCCAGAGAAGCTCAGTGCACTTGGTCCTCCCCTCTTCAACATGCTGCACCTCTCTGCTTCATGCACATGGGCAATATCTCTCAGGGACATCCTTCTACAGTCCACATGCTGAACACTAGCTGTTCAGTGCCATCTTCTTGATTTAATCTATTCCCTAGATTTCAGCTGCCTGTTTGGAAGACCAAAACCTCTCCTGTTCCTTCACCTAATTACTTTGTGGTCGAGCTACACATGAGCTTCATTGAAACTCTTATTACCCGTAAACGATCTCTCTGTTGTGTGAAATATGTGGGGTGCAAAACCCTGAGCACATTGTCCATGCGTGGTGGAGAAAAGGGTGGGATGGACAGAGCCCAGGGTGAAGCTGCACCATCGTCCTGGCCTTCAGCCTTCGCTCCCGTGATGCTCACGTGGGCATGGTTGATGAGAGGACTGCCCCTCACCCCAAGCAGACTTCCCCAGTGGGGCCAGAAGGATGTTTTGGCTGTGTATTATTTGGGTGTGCAAAGATGAAGGGTGAGGAAGGAAAAGGCTCCTGTAGCATCGCAATCACGTCCAGATCTGAGCCCATGCCGAGCCCATGCTTGCACACGCACCTCTTCTCAAGGGACCTTTTACAAAGAAAACCAGCTGGGTAAGCTGAAAACTCCCCAGATATACCTTCACGGCTTTATTTCCCCTCACCCTGGATCTGTGATTCAGCATTTCTGCTATAAATCCTTTATAAAAGGATCACCCAGAATGTCTGGACGGGATGAAAATAACTTGAAGCCTAATGAGGAGCTCTTGAGAGTTATGACTATAAATCTCCATAACTACTAAAACCAGTTGCTCGGCGGTTTTGCAAATGCTTTGTCTGCAAACAGTTATTTATAGTCAAATGAACAGTTTGTTGTTTAGAAGAGAGGCTACAATATTTTCTTTCACCTGGTGGAAATTGAATGCAGAGCACTAATTGCAGAAAATTTGCTGGTGTCAGTGTTGTGTGACTCAGTGCCATCTCTGAGCCGAGCAATTATACACTACCTGAACGAAGCATTATTATAATAGCTCTCAGTAGACTCAGCATATGGCACTACTTTTGTTTTCAAGGCGATGTAAACAAATTTTTTAAATGTGTTAAAAATAACACCGCATAGCTCTTGCAACTCGCCTGCTCTCCCGGCAGGGAGGGAGCAGGAGGGATTGTAACCTTCACCGACTGACCAAGCCCTCTCCTATCAATCTTATTCCCAGAGCGGTTTTTAATTAACACGTCCTAATGTGTTTGTGTTGGAGATGACATTACCTTCATTTTTTGAAATGAGCTTTGTTCTGCTTATCTTTCAGTACCTCTTTTTGCTTCAGTGCTCATTTTCACAGCGCTTCTTCCTTTCGCTCTCTATATTCTTCTCTCCCCCAAGGTTTTCCCCTTCCTTTCTGCTACTCTGAGATCTATTCCTCTAACCCATTTTCTTGCTGTCCCCAGCAATTTCTACTCTGTTCTGCTCCATCAGAAAACACAAGAGTCGCCTGGCCCAGAGAGGACTTCACATACTTTTCATGAATTCATGATTTTCATCAATGTGATCTTTAATCACATTTATTTTGAATAGACACATGTTCCTCCCTGTATTCACATTTCATGAATATCCAGAGGGACAGGTTAAGCAACTGGAAAAGAGTTTCAATTAACTCTATGGAGGTAATCAGCAATAGTCTGATACTATGATCTATTCTCATTCAGCCAAAGAACAAGAACAGTAACTCAGATCATTTAAAATACCGATTTCTTGTAGTGAACTGCTTGAAAATACTTTAAACCAAAAACATTTTGGAGAAAAACAGTTTGAATGGATTCAGGTCAGAGAAGTGTCGCTTTGTCGTGGACGTCATGAACACAAAAAGGGAACTTCACCGAACACATTACAGTTTGCAGACATGGCCAAATTCAATACAAAATTAAACTTAAACCTCTGAACAAGTAACACAACATCCCTGACAAAACTATCAGAGGTGACTGTTTACACAACTAAAACTTCCATAGCTTGTGAGCCAAATTAAAGGCTTTCTAGAGTCAAATTAGACCCCACCATTGCAGTATCTCTAGCATACCTTGCCCACAGTATTAAAAGGTCATCGTTTATTCTGCTCTCTCATTTTCCTGCTGGATTTACCACAGAGCATCTCTTTGAGCTCTGAAACGGCGTAAGAAGGCCGTTTTCCACCCAAAATGATGATATTAAGGAAATGGGCAGTTTGAGAAGAAAATGAACCATATGTGCTCTAACACCTGCTGTATGGCACAGCCGAGCCCCGTCGTAGCCGTTTGCTTAATGCCGCAAGTCTCGGGGAGCGAGATAATGTGGTGCCCAGCCTGGAAAGCCTTTTATAGAAAATAGCAGAGGCTGAAGGAGCTCTTGCGAGCCTTATCCACAGGACGGGGCTCTCTGCTGCCGTCCATCACTGGCCAGGCTGTAGGATGGGGAAGGGCAGAAGGGAGATAGAGGCGTTCCGTGCCCATGGCACGGGATTGCCGGCTCACAAAGCTTTACAACCCGCACCACGGAGCTGCGCAGATATAAATGGCATGCAGCTTTCAATAGATGTAGGTGAATGGATACCATTTATTACTCAACCGGTTCACCTCTATTGGTGATAAAGGATATTTTAAATAAAAATGTCCATTTGTTTCTAGCTGGCCTGCATTGAACTTACAGGAACACCAAAGGTCCTCATGGCTCTTGCCTGACCAAGCAGTGCTGGTGGAGCAGCTCTCACCTGACACCAGGATAATGAGGAGTTTCGCCTGCGTTTCCAGGAGGCTGTGGAAATACCGGATAGTCGCCGGGACGTCTTTCACATAATACAGCATCTGGAAAGAGCAGAAATGTTTACAGAGATACAGTGTGGTCCTGGTGAATATTATAACAGGTACCACTAGGTAAAAGGAACCAAATGGGGGCAACCTTGACAGAAGAGCAACAAGATGGGTGAGCACAACGCTGGGCAGGGGGCTCGGGCGGCAATCTTGGGGCTATCACTGCCTTGCCTGCTCCCTGGCTCTGCCAGGACCAAGCTCGTGTTCATTCATTAACCTGAGACAAAAAGCCTTGGCTTTCTTGGCAGTGAAGATGGCTTGTAATGGCTTCAGGATACTTGGAAATACAAAGGCATTTTCACAGAGAGGACAAGGAGCTTTGAAAACACTAGTTAAAATGTATTTTTAGTTGACTGCCACCCACAGCCTAGTTAATAGGACTACTGTGCTCAAAGTTGCTTTGCTGTAACTCATCTTTCATTTTTGCAGTTCACTTATGCTTAAGTACTTTAAATTACAGGGAAATAAACTCACCTTTCTTCCCCTTAGAGTGGATAATGAGGTCACATACTTCATGTGTACTTTTAACAGCCAAGTCTTTGACAACATTTACTTTGCAGAGACTTTTACCTGGATCATGTGAATGAAGTCCCATTTTTTAGACTTCTTTTCTGCATTCATTCGACTTTCATATTCATAAGCTGTCTCCTCATGCCAGGTAAACTTTACGTTCTCGAGGTTTGAAGTCTCAGCCACACGCTCTAAAATACGGGAGAAGGCAGGATAGAGTTATCTCAATTGCAAATATGGGACCAATTTCCATTCAGATCTTTAATACATTCAAGTTGGGGTTGTTCAGCCTGGAGTAGAGAAGGCTCTGGGGACCTTATTGCAGCCTTCCAGTACCTAAAGGGGGCCTACAGGAAGGCCTGGGGAAGGACTTTTTACAAGGGCACGTAGTGATAGGACGAGGGGGAATGGCTTCAAGCTGGAAGAGGGGAGATTTAGATTAGATCTTAGGAAGAAATTTTTCACTCTGAGGGTGGTGAGGCACTGTCCCAGGTTGCCCAGAGAAGTTGTGGAAGCTCCATCTCTGGAGGCGTTCAAGGCCAGGCTGGATGGGGCTTTGAGCAACCTGGTCTACTGGAAGGGGTTGGAACTACATGATCTTCAAGGTCTCTTCCAACCTAAACCATTCTATGATTCTATAAAAGTCATGTTTAGTCAAAGAGTTTTGGTACCAGTTTAACACAGCAGTGGAATGTTTAAAACCTTGAGCCCTTATGTCAGAAGGACTGTAGAGGTCTATGTAGGATGAATTCTTAAGAGGGTCTGATGCTTTAATCTTTGCACCCCCAATTTAGCTCCTCCAGTCTTCACCTGATTAAAAAAAAGAGAAAGAAACTCTTCCCCATGACTGGCTCAACCTGCCTTAAAAGATTTTGGCTGGGATAAACAGTTATGAGGCCACGAGCAGCACATTTCATGCTGAAAGGGAAAAGAGCTGATGGCTCCTTCGCTTAGGGGCCATGCAAGACCCACATGGCTGAGCAGAAGCCAGGACATGGCAAAGGGTTTTCCTGAGACTGAACAAATAAATACAGGGGCTCAAGGATGGATCAAGGGGGTTGTGTTTTGGAAAGAAAGCACAATTAAAAGCTTGAGAAGGGCACAGAAAGCAAATGGCCCACATTGGGCATGTGTCACGGGGATGGTGGGAGAGGGAAGGAGGTTTGCTTCGTGAGCATGGACCCATCTCTTGACATTTGGCTTCTGCTGTGTTCAAATAATTTTTCAAAAGCCCACAGTTTCAGCCAGCTGTTTCATGTTAAAGGGATAACAGTGTTTTAAAGCAAAGACTAGTATAAAGAGTGACACAGGGTATGTTTTCAGACCTCGATACAATGCACATGCAGCAACTGAGGAAAGCAGAAAGCGGGAGAAGTGGATTCAAGGAACAAGGTATACTGAGCGCCTCGCTCAGCACTGCATTTCTTTGCAGCTCTTTATGGGAGCAAAACTGAGGCATAATTTCATATTTTAGGGGATGCTGGAATACTAATGTCTATCTGCTGGCATATGGAGCTCATCGCACTGCGCTCCTGCCTGGCGTTCAGGATTGCTCCAGGACAAAGCTGGCCCTGATGCGATTCCTGTGCTTCGCTGGAGTTAACATAAATTTAAAACTTAAATGGCCCAAAGGCAGACTGAGCCTTAGCTACAGAACACATGTTCAAAACAACATGATTTGCTAAGACCAGCGCCTGTACACCACTAATCACAATGTTTCTCCTTTTGGGCTCTGATTAAGACATATGCCCATCGGACAGATGAGAAATGCTCCATCGGTGCTTATCTCCTCTCTTTTACGGCTGGAAATGGGCCACCCCTTTTGGAGGCTGCTGCTGTTACTCTGTTCGCTTCCATTTATCAGTCACTGGCCCCAGCGCTTGCAGTTCAGATTTAATTTGCTGTTTTAAACGCAGACTTCATTCAGCAGCAGTTCATATCACCATCACAAATAATCTGGTGCAATCTGGTTCAGTTCAATTGCTAGACAGTCTGTGAGCAGACACTGGGAAGAAAACTGAATTGCTTGCCAGGGTGGGCTTTTAAACACAAAATCTCAGAAAGGGCGCACTCGCTCTGATTATGGGAAGTTTCTGTCCAAAGATTCAGCTGAAGCCAAAACACATCACCCTAACCATTTTGAAGTTTTCCTTAATTTTCTCCTGGGTACAGCTCAGATTGTTGTCTGGGTCAGAAGCCGGTTGTGTGCCCTTGACAGGTGCCATCAAAACCAAACTGCCTGCAGTTGTGCTGCACCATGCAGGCAATGGCAACACAGCTCAGTTGTGGGGCCACCGACACTCCAACCATGGTCACCAAGGGACTTCAACTGATTATGCACCAGGAATGAAGGAAAGCCACAGCCTGGCCATGAGGCTTTGAGGAGAGCCTCCATCACGCGGCGCAGCCTAAGATAAACCTCAGTTTGTCATCACTGCATGTCCCAATAAGAAGTTTCTCTTGTGAGTTTGGCTTCTCCTTCCCAAGGAGAAAGTATCTGGTTAGGCAGAAACATAACTACTGAATCCTCAGAGGCACAGATAATGTTTCCAATTCTCCCTGGAAAATCTTACGGCTCAGAAACCTAATTAATGATACCTACTGGGGACATGATTAATTACCAAATAAGAGAGTTTAAAGAAAGAAATTCAGATGAATATTTCATTTCTAGTTTAGCATAAAACTTAAAATAAGGACAACATCTTATATTTTCTTTAACTTTCTTCAGCAAAGAAACTCACTGAAGTAGGATAGGACTGCCAGTTAATTGGCGGTAGATGGTGAGACCATTAGGAAGATTCAGTGGAAAACCAGTCTCCTGTAGCCTACGGTCCACAGCCCACACAGAACAGAAATGCTAGGTGCAAGTGCCCAAACTGCCTTATAAACTGAGCAGACCCATCCTTCACCATCTCAGCCCTGAGCAATGTAAAAGCTACTGAGATTTTGCACAAGTCATCTTGTCAAAGATCAGCTCCATGTAATACAGAGACAGATATAAAAAAACGATGTGTTTCCTGGGAGCCTTTGGTGCTTCCAGTGACTGAACTCACCCACTGCAGGGAGAAAGGGATTGTTACTATTCTTTTTTCCTTCAACTTCCACAGGTTGACGAATACTGGGAATGCTTATCTTTTAAGGACTTAGAATCACAAAATCATAGAATCATCTAGGTTGGAAGGGACCTTTAAGATCATGGAGTCCAACCATCAATGTAACACTGCCAAAACCACCACTAAACTGTGTCCATAAGCACTACGTCTACCCGTCTTTTAAATACCTCCAGGGATGGTGATTCCACCACTTCCCTGGGCAGCCTTTTCCAATGACTTTCTGGGCAGAATTTTTTCCTCTTATCCAATCTAATCCTCCCCTACTCTCATGATGTAACTGGATGCCATTTCCTCTTGTCCTATTGCCTGTTACTTGGGAGAAGAGATCGACCCCCACCTCACTACAACCTCCTTTCAGGTAGTTGTAGGGAGCAATAAGGTCTCTTTTCTCCAGGCTAAACAACCCCAGTTCCCTTAGCTGCTCCTTGTAAGACTTGTTCTCTGGACCCCTCACCAGCTTCATTTCCCTTCTAACCAAGAGTAAGAGTTGGAGATTTACAGCGCGGTTTTACAGTCTGGTATTTACTATGGTTTGGAGTATTTCCAACAACGCAGACTGCTGACGAGGTTCATTCATTACTGCCACATCCATTCAGCAGCTGCTTTCTGGCAAGGTGTGCTCTGCTCCGGGCTGCTCGCAGCCTGTATGGAGTAGCTGGTGTCACCTCCATACAAGACCATAATCACCTGCTAAGGTAAAGCCTGGCAGATGTTAATCCAGCGATAATCACACTGTGGACTGATATTTAATGCTCGCTTTGTAGGGCAATATGAACAAAGCACCCCTGCTAACATTCAATCCTCCTTGGAAAATGCTTGGTTTTCCTTCATGAATCTTGCTCAGACCTTCGGGCTGGTGGAAGGAAACAAGGTCTAAGCCACGGACCACACAGCAAAAATCTTCCCTATCCATCTTACTTTCCTTTCCATGGTTTCCGATTCAAAGGATGGTAACTAATTTAGTGCAACACTGCGAGGTTTAGATATTTGTTATTTGGAAATAATTTTTAAGAGATGAGAGAATTACCATGAGACACTAAAATTTTCCCTTCGATGTCGAGGAAGGTTCCTGATTCAGTGCAAGCTGAAGGAGAAAAACTTTCTGAAACGTGGGGATTTTACCCTATTCCAGCACAATCACCCTTCCGTTCCCACCTTTAAATTCTGTCTAGCCCAAGCATTTGCCGTGCAGAGTTCTTTGCAGTGTAAGAGACTAAGATTTTAATGAGACACTGAACATTGTTGAAAAGCAATGATGGCAAAAAGGCATAAAATAGTGACTTTTTTTTAACTTTTAAGAGCCAATTCCGACAAGAAAGCATTTGAATGTGGGGTCATCCAGCGTTCAACTCTTTTAATGCATTTAGAGTACTTAATGTAAATTTAATTCATTTAATGTAAAAATACCTTTGTACTTGGAGATTTGGTCAGCACTTGGCTCTATCACATCGTTGTTGATGGTGACCCCTGGATATCTGGCTTGTACTTTCGAGAGGATCAGCAGGTCAACCTCACCTAGGGAAGCAAGCAACATGAAATACAAGACGAAAGCAAAACTCAGGCAAATGTCATCTCCACCATCATCACATCCCCAATTTTGAAGACTGATGCTTGCCATTCATCTACACAAAATGTACCACACAGGTATGTGTAGCTGCTTTGTATTCTCAGCAGCTTGCCACTGAGGGTTTAGCTCTAGGATTTGAGAAAAATTTAATTATCAGTCCCAACCATCTTCATTCCTCCTCTCTGACTACCACCATCAGTGCCCAGGGAAAACCAGACACAGTCATGCACGTGGCGTGACCTCCTATTTTCTGGGCACGGCCTAACCTCCTGAGGAGGATCCTAAATGCTTCTGACGGTACCGGTTCTGACGGTCCCAAGTCACCAGCGAACCTGACAGGATTTCTTAGGAGTCAGAAAAAGCATTTTTAGCCAAGTGTCTCACTGATTACCAGGTCATGTGGGTGGGGGAGAAGAGAATATGTGTTTACACTGGAATCAGAAACAACATCCATGTCTGTTTCTCTTTAGCGTCCTGTGACTTTTTCCATAAGCAGGATGAAGAGTGCACATACCATTTATGTTTATCTAACCCCTGTTTACAGAATACCCCAGAGCTGACTGTACTTTCTTTGTGAGGAATAGTTCTCTCTGGATGCTGTTCAGTCCAGCTGCAACTATTTTACCGATGGAAGTACCAACAGAGCCAACATTTCAAAATCTAAAAGGAGCTGCCATCATTCTCCCCACCTGCAATATAGGAAGCTCAGGGAGATGTTGCTCCTGACTGAGGCATGGGTCCAGGGACAACATCATGCCGGCTTGTTTAGCTTTCTTAGGGCTCAATTCTGCTTGTTGGGCTTGAATAAATTTTAGGTGGAAAAAATAATAGAAAAATAAATTAAGGTAGAAAGAGTGAAGCAGAGGGTAACAGGGGTGAATAATAGACCACAGGGGTCATGTTACAGACAAATATTGAGCTTTGTCCTGAAAGATGTACTTGCTCTTGCACACAACTCCATGTTGTAAAATTCCATCCAAATGAGCAAAATTTTGTACTGAATGGAAGATCACCCAGCAAACCCTGCTGGCCAGAGAGGCCCTTGCTGGGGGATGGTGGAGGGAGTGCTCCCATCATATTTGCACGGCCTCTGCCCGTCCTCGTGACTTTCAGTGCCCCTGAGTTCCCACCACTTCAATGTTAGCTCCATTATGTAGAAGATTTGAGTTACAAAAGGAAAATATTTGGTGTGAAATAGCTGTCATGTGAACCCCAGAGCTCAAACCAGCACAGCAGGTCCTCCCCCAGGAGGGTCCTTTTCACCACTAAGAGCTCACTGCTTGCTTCTGGCCCCACCACACATCGCCACGGGTCACAATCAGGCACCCCAGCCCAGGTCTCACCTGCTCATTAGCACCTGGAGAATTTAACATAAAAAGTGAGGAAGAGTTCAATTTTTTTAGACTTACGGGTCTTTCTTAAAGCAAATAATAGCACCAAAAATTGTGTGGCATCTGTGCAAGCATGTTCTTTCAGGGAGTGAAATCAAATTTCTGAAGGAGCAGAAACAGTGGCAGCTTTGCTGTGACTGCAGACCCTTGAAAAATCAGAGCAAAGCCAGTTGCCTGCGGGCTGCCGTGGTAAAATCTGGGAACACAGAATTTTTAATGAGCTACTGCAATATTTTTAATTTTTGGTTGCGTTACCAACTTTCTGTAACATGAATTAGCCCTTTGAAAAGGCTGTGCAGGTCCTGATAAAAAAAAAAATTTGAATTTTGCATTTCCATATGTGGCTAGGTTAATGTACTCTCTTCCACTCTTGTGTGGCCAAACCACCCTTGCATTGTTTTTAACCAAAAAAAACACCCCTTTGATTCATAATTTAATCCACAGTCTTAATTGACTTCAGTTAGCTCTTTTATATGCAAACAAGTGTCCTGAGGCATTTTACAGTCAAATCTGTGGCAGCTTGCATTATCAACAATTTGGCAATTAGGCTATCCGAATTATTTAAACTCTCCAACACAATTACCTTTTAAAGGCTACCACTATGTTCACCATTAAGTTTCTAATTAAACATTTTACGTAACGGGATAGTTTATAGCACAGTTGCTACTTTATAGCAGCGTTGATGACTTTTATGGTTTTTAAAGGTACAGAGTGCTGCGCGCTGGAGTGTGAACTTAATAAGGCAGAGGCTGTAGGCGAAGGCAGGCGCGGTAGATGGGCGGGTGTAATGGGATACGATGCGACATTAAATGGTTTGCTTGTCTCTCGAGGTGGAAAAGTGGAAAGGAGATGCTTTCCTTCCGCGCTCCCTCCCTGCGAAGCGCAGGGGCGAACGGGGCCAGGGCAGGTCCCTCGCCGGGGTTAGCTGGGGGAATTTGGGAATTTGCTCCCTCCTGACTCCCTCCTCAAGGACCCACGGTGGGAACAAGCCAGCAAGGAGCAAGGTTTTCGTGGTGTTGAGGTTTTTTTACATCACAAAATTAGCTTTGCCTGCATGTTATTGATTGAATATCCATCATGTTAAGCTGGAGAGTCCCTGGCTAGGGAGTTAAGTACCTCACTAAGTAAAGCGTTCTTGTTAAAAAACAACATTTCTTTTGGTGGAAGAATGGTTTCCCTTGTTTGGAGAGCAATGTTCTCACACTGTCACACTGTTTTATAACTAACAGCCACCATTTACATACAATTATTTTCACTTATTAGGAGAGATCGACAAAGCTGAGATGAGTCTTTGGAGATGGTATGACTAAAGCATTTAAACTAAATCAACTGTTCATATAAAATTTAAGTTTGATCACGTAATGGGCAGAGCAGAATTAGAAAACTTAGGCTTTAATTATGGTGGAATTTAAACAAGAATTTAATGAGAAGAAGCTACTTGATGTTATTGGTATTGTTTTTCCACCCAGTGAACTTCAGATAAGAGACTTATTTCTTCCAATTTCTCCTGGATTTCTTCTGGAGCTTATGTTCAGCTCCAGTTTTTTGGGGGACAGTAGCTGCAGGGGGGTCTTGTGCATTGACGGGTGTTGGCAAGGACATACAGGCAAAACAGAGGTCAGCTGAGGTTGTCACGCAGCAGGGCAGGAGGCAGCAATGATGGGGAGTTACTGCATCAGTAAATAGTTACAGGGGAGAGTAATTGCAATGCAAGTAAAAATTTAATATTCTGAGGAATCTAAGATATTATGGTGCTTTGTTTTTTTGCACTGAAACACTATGGGGCAGTTCAAGCCTTTCTCTGCCCTTGAGAAGTGATGGTTGCAGAAGGAGGTTTTTCGTGGAGGACATACAAGAATCAGGGTGAAGAGGCACAAGCTGTTTTCAGACGATGTGGCCGCACACCAGCTAACACCATCTGTCCCCTGGAGCTGACTTTTCAAGAAAAGACTTAGTTCCCACTCTGCTCCTCTCTGCAATTTTTAATCCTCTAATCTTGGGAAAAAAAGGTAAAACCATATCAATATTGAAGTCCATAGCATACCTGCTCCACCACCAATGCTTAGAACATTGATTGTAGACTTCCCGTTTCCAATGCTGAAAAACATTATTTATACATTTTAGGAGAGCTACCCAGTAGAGAGGGTTGCATGCATTACGGAAAGCTCTGGAGATCCCATGAAGACTAAAACCTGCAGGACAAAATCAAACACAAGGTGTGCACGTACAGGCATGCCTGTGAGCTGGCAGGAGGGATCAGATGCAGAACTCTGCTCTTTGGAGATTCCTGATTTCCAATTATTTTGGCAATTTGTAGAGGAGTTCTGCTTTCATTCTAGTGCATACAAGCGGCAGCGGTACGTGCCTTCTCCATGTCTGTGCTTCGAGGACCAGAGACCTCCCTGGGTCGGGACCAGCAGCTTAAAAACTATTAATGGAAGTTCTACATTTTGCAAAATGGGGAGAAAGAGGGGAGAGTGTAACACGCTTAAAATCCCTTGGCGAGGCTTTGTCAGAGCCATAAAACCCTGAGCCCAGAGCAAGGCCTCCCCAGAGCCAGGATTTGACCCCAGCTGCCCAAGCCAGCCCGCAAAGTGAGGGCTCCAGCCAAAAACACGCACCGCTGGGCAAAGCCGGAGCGTTACTTACACATACTAAAGAGACCCTAAATATTAACTGACAAGACTACTTTTTAAAAGATGCCTTCAGTCAAATTCAATATTAGAATGTAATATCTGTTACTGCATTTTTCACGTGTTAGAGTTGATTCGGGGTAAGTTGTATTTGCATTCAAGGAAACAATTCAGCCTTATCTCCTCCCTGCTAGGCAGGCTCCGTCCCGACAAGCAGCCGTGCAGCGGTGTGTGCAAATGAAATCTCCAGCCAAGCCCTATCAGAGACGCACAGACGGGGCGGCCGGCGGGGAACAGCAATCTGCCTCTCGCAGGAAACCCCCCGAGCCCAGCCGAGCCTGTCCCCACCGTGGGACCATGACCCAGGCTGTCCTTCAGCTTGACGTGGTCACCTCCGTGTTACCTCGCTATCACGTCCGGCAGCTGCTTCTCCATGAACTCCTGCATGCACTGGTGCTCCGTCGAATTCGCGAGGAAGAGGCGGAAAGACTGGAGGTATCTGGCGGGGTCGGTGAGCAAGCTCCTCATGGGCGATGCCATGCTGGGGGTCGGAAGGGTGCAGGAGGGGAGAGTTTGCTCCTTGCAGCTCTTCTTTCAGACCTGGAGAAGGGATAACAAACGCGGGAGAGGTAAAAACCAGGACGCACCTGGACTTTGCTCCGCAACCTCAGCCCTGCTACTGCGCCTTAGAGCACTTAAAAAAGTATTATGCAATTTTACGCTGGAAGCTGTAAATCAGGTTTGAGCAGCAAAGGGTAATATATCATCTTTAATCTGCGCAGAGGAAATGCCAGCATTTTTTAACTGTGCTGACACAGGGCTCTGTTAAAACCCAGTAAAAGGGTCTTTAGACGGTTCTTAAATAAAAGAAAAATTCCCCTATTTCTTGAAGGCATGGAGAGGCTCCAAAGACTGGGTCTGGATTAGAAGAAAGTGCAACACACATCTCCAGAGATGCTGGCAGATGTCTCTATCTGTTTTTTCAGTCTTTTGATGTTCTTAAAGGGAATGCTGATGGTGGAGTGAAAACAATAAAAACCTTTTAAATGCACTCTTTATTTTTCTAGTTCCTCTGAAGATAATGGTATAATTCCCGTGGGCTAAGTAGT
Organism: Himantopus leucocephalus; assembly: GCA_003993805.1. NCBI lineage: Eukaryota > Metazoa > Chordata > Aves > Charadriiformes > Recurvirostridae > Himantopus > Himantopus leucocephalus. The sequence goes on along the minus strand of RSEF01000007.1, from coordinate 35,516,149 downwards.
TAATTCACAAAAGCCACGTGAGTTACTGGAATGGATGTTGTGCTAAACCTGGCTTACACGGAGTCGGGAGCGGGGGAGGCAGAGTGTGCTACTGGGAGATGTCGGGCCGTAGCTTGAAAAGTGCACAAAGACTTGCTCATGCCCTCTTGAATTGCAGTTTAAATCCGTCACATCTTGTCCTAGCTGGCAAGGAGAAAGAGGTCCCCTTCTTTCTTGCAGGTCCCAGGCTTAAGGACCACACTGCATCTCTTACCATCAGGTCTGACTTTCCTGCAGAGGTTATGTCCCAGCCAAATCTCGTTATTTTTATAGCTCCCTTTGGACTGTCTCCAGCCAAGCCCTGTTGTTGTTGAAGTGCAGCAGCCAGGAGCAAAATCCTCTCACCTGCTGAGGTGCCCCAGCTCCCAGCGCAGCCGGGACGGCTCCCTCGCCCCACCGAGACCCCACGGCCCTTGCCTTTGCTCGCCAGCTTGACCACTGAAATATAAACCATGGGCTTTGCTTGGGGATTCTTTCCAAACTACTTCTCTTGTCCCTTTGAATAATAATTCTGTCCTCTGTTGTGCTCCCAGTCCCTCCTAGCTGCACATCGAATAACAACAGTCTCATCCCTCCCCCAAAACACGAATAGGAACATGGAAGAGTAGCGGGCTCAAGGTTCATACTCCTCATTACCTCCCCTTCTGCCAGTGAGCTGCTGATAACTTTTCTGACTAACTGTGCAACCAGTTTTCCACCCACCCAATAGCTATCTCATCAAGGCCACATCTTCCTCGCTTGCTCCTGAGAAAGTCATACCAGGTGGTGCCAACACTAAAACCCCCATATAGGAATGCCTCCTTCTCCCCTGTACTCCAGGAAAATTACACCATTGACAGGAAGGTGGGCTTGACAAAATTTCTCCCTGACATCTCCATGTTGCCTGGCCATCCCCTT